>BJBW01003746.1:93645-111515 GCA_004320125.1 Scolopax mira | reverse complement strand
CCAGACCAGGTGGCTCAAAGCCCCATCCAGCCTGGCCTTGAACCCCTCCAGGGATGGGGCAGCCACAGCTTCTCTGGGCAACCTGTTCCAGTGTCTCACCACCCTCACAGGAAAGAATTTCTTTCTGGTGTCTACTGTAAATCTCTGCTCTTCCAATTTAGAACCATTGTCCTGTCACTACCCTTCCTGACAAAGCGTCCATCTCCAGCTCTCCTGTAGGCTCCCTTCAGGTATTGTCTGACCTCACTCCATGTAGAAATCCCCTGAAGACAATTTGGCAGCTCAAGATCAGTGACAACTGTGGTGATATTTAAGCGTGCGTGTTACCTTCTTCAAGTAGGGACTGATTATGGCTTGGCTTCATTAACTGCTTTGTAATTTTATGGAGCTCTCCATTTGAGGTGGGTATGAAATAAACAGGTAGGCAGGGAAGATATGGAGTTATGTTGTCTTACCATAGTGTAGGACAATGTCCTGTTCTCGGGGTAAGGAGCCGGAGAGGCAGCACTGTGCTCAGGGAAGAGCTGTTACCTGTCCTTCAGAGCATTTGGCCTGCGGAGATAGGCAAATGAGCAAACCCCGCTTCTAGTGAAAGAAGGGACACAAATAAAACGCAGGAGGCTTAAGGGAGAATCAGTCTATAATTGCTGAGTAGTTAAAAATCAGAATGATTTCCCCACAAGATGCAAACGGTTCATTACAGGCAACTGAATAACTGAATGCAGATTTTTTTTTAGGTTTTGATTAAAATTCCTGCGGAATTTTTCTTCACCTTGACAGGATGCTTTTTACTCTACCTACAAACCTTCAATCTGCTTCCCAGGCTCCCTCCAAGTGAGATCAAGTCCAAGTTTGCTGTTTGGGCAGCTGGTTTCAGACCCTTACTAGTAACAAGAAGCCTTGTATCTACACTGGCTTTGCCTGGGGATCATCTGATGCTTTAAACCTTTAGTTAACAAAGTACGATTTCTTAAACCTTAATCACTAACAGAAATTAAGCCACATGAAAGAAAGGAGGTGTGTTGGTTCTTTTTGTAAACAAGGAGTATTGCACGCTTATCTCCAGGTGATGATGCCTCCTGTAATGAGGAAACTCAGCAGCTGAGGTCAGAAGGTGCTGCAGGATCTCGTCCCCGAAGTGTGCGGTGACTCAGGGCAAGGGTTAAGTTTCTGCCACCAGAGAGACCCAACCCCTACCGCTCCTCCAGTCCTAGGCTGTATCAAAAGAGATTGGAAACCCATGCAGAAACCTTCTGAAAATTTGATTTTTTTAGGAAGTCGGGCAAGTAGGGGAGAGGAAAGTTTTACTGATGATGTAATGCTAAGGAACAACCTTCTTTTCTCTTGGGGAGCATCAAAGTAAGCTGCTGCTCCTTGTGCATCCCCTGGAGAGCTTCTCGAGGTGCCGTAGTGCAAGTGTTTGGCTCAATGAAGGTGGAAGTTGTCTGTGTCCACCTTCTGGACAATAGCTGTGTTTTCATCTGAAGTATTAATAATTCATTTGCTTTATCTCCTTAAGAAGCTCAAGTGACTTTACATAACTGTGGCCTTACATCAGCAAGCCTTGATGCCCACTGTTAACAGCTTGAAGAAGGGGGATGATAAGGTGTGTGAGCACAGCCCCCATGTCACCAGTGCTGTTCTGGGGCACAGCACTTATCACTGGCACAGATGGCTCAAAACTTGACTTAGTTAACTTTGGTTTTGGTTTATGACTCCTTCCAGCTTGGAGTGAGGGCCACTTGCTGGAACCGTGAGAGTTTTTCCATAAGAAATGTCCTGCTGTTGTGAGCAGGACATTGGGATAGGGGAGTGACACTCATTCTCCTCTGCTCTCCCCTTGAAACATCTCATAGTCACGGTTTCTGGACTCAGTGAAACCTTATCCCTGTGTTCTCTTAAGGAAAAAATAAAAATGTTTAAAACCAGAGTTTTTGCAGCTGGCATGAAGCAGCTTGAGCAGCAGGTAGTGAGGCAGGGCCAGGAATGGAGCTTGGGGGGGGCTGGGCACTGCAGCACTTCACTGTCCCTGGCCTTAAAAATGAAGAAAACACAACAAAAACACACAGCTGCAAGGATTCCTTATTGCTTAATGTAGGTAAAATGGTTCAAAGTGACCCTCCTTCTCCTCAGCCAGTGAGAAGTAGCCGGTGAGTCTCGCTGCAGCTCAAAGAGGGCTCTCCAATTTTCTCTTGGTGGTTTTGGCCCTCTGTTTCTTGATGTTTATCCCCCTCCACAGCTTTTCTTCAAGACAAACCCTAGCCCTCAGCCCCCGCGACGCTCCCCCCCGTTGCCTGCCTGCGGTCGGGCTTGTCCCTTCTTGTCCCAGCGGTTTGTTGTGGTGCAGCCGTCACGCTCCCAGAAAAGCTGTACTGCAGGGTACTAAGTTTGCAGAGGACTTAAGTGTTCTTAAAAGCAAAACATATTAAATTGCTGATAAACCAGTGCAGGCGTCCTGTCGTGGTTTGGGCCGGACCGGTCTCTGCAGTAGCAAGAATTGCTAGAAATCTGGGGTTTTGCTCAAGAACTGGGCAGCCAACTATTGAATGGGTGGCTGGGTTTTTGCCCAAGCCAGGGAGGTGTAGTTAATTAGGCAATCAGAACTAGGAGTAGATTCACTGAAGAAAAAAACCAAACCCAAACAACAAACTGATAATTTATTTGCATTTGGGAGAGAAGAGAATTCAAGGTAAGTACTTGCAAGGTTCCTGCCTGGGATATTTGGCCCCAGCTTGTGCTCAGATGGACTGAGCAAGCAAAGTCACCCATTCGGAAGATGTTTGATTTAGTCTTGTGACCTTCTCAAAGATAGTTAAATTGGAAACATTTCCACACTTACGGACTTTGGAAACTCTTTTGCCTTAAGCACGTTTTTGTGGCTTCCAAGATCTACTGCCCAGTGTGTATTTCTATCCCAAGGTTACAGAAAAGGCCACAAAAATATAGCTTGCCTTCAGCTGCTTGGCAAGGGAAAGCATCTAAAGGGGCTTATCAGAACAATTTTGTTGTGACAAACACAGACTGACTGGGGACACTGATGCTGTTAACTGTTATTTTCACAGGTTAATTTTCTCCTTCTTCAGTGTGAGCCAATAATTTTTATTCCTGAATGATAATAACTAAGATGGCTGAATCAATGAGATTTTTATAGCTATTTTAGCCGGGCTGTGGTTGGGTTCCTCTGTTTCATTGCAGGGTTTAAGCTGATGGGTTCTTTGGTAAATCTCTTGGGAACTGGGCAGATGCAGGATTGTATGCCATTTGGTTGAGCTTGGAAACACAACTGTTTTCCTTAAAGACATTTTGCAGTCTTTACTCAGATAAATTGTAAGCGTGTAGGAGAAGAACAACAAGCTGAAACATCAGTTGGTGAACTGGCAAGCAGAAGTTAATACAATTATTCATGTAATCACACTACCCCATTTTTCCTTCCTTTTATCTGTCCAGACCACAAGATCTTAAAGAGGAAGGTGGACTCTCGTCCTGAAGCATGGGAATGTATTAAGGTACCCCGAGACTAGAGACGTCAGATGTTTGGGAAGCCTTATCTTGGTGAGTGGGAATTCTTGCCTCAAGTTCGGTCAGACCCAAAGAGCTTGCCTGGCCTTTCTCAGGCTCTTTGAAAGGGGGAATCTTATGTGCATTGCTGGAGTGTTTCTCTGGCTATTTTTGTACTGCTTGTTTTCTGTACGTGCAGCTGTAGTCAAGTGCTGCTCCTCGATCCCAGACAACTGAGATTTTCCATAACCTTTGACTAAGAAAAAACATCTCTTTAATCACATCTCCCCTTCACAACGGGCAGCACGTGGGAAGATAACATAAATATTATATGAAGCACACTTTTGGCAAATAGCTTGCATTGGTGTTGCACTTCTTTCCACTAGTGTCTATGTAGCAGAAGAAAGAAATGGCATGCTCAGATCATGATAGAAATGAATACTCTGATGTATATCCCTTCTGTTTCACTTGAGGATTCCTCGACAATTAATTGCCTTGTCATTTTAACTCTTACATTGATTTATCTAGCAACAAGCCAGACTAAGGCATTCTGAAGAATGAGATCTCTCTACTCTGTGTTTCTGGTAGGTATTTTCTATATAAACCTGCATATGTAGAAATAGTTTCTTCTTACTTAGAAAACAAGCTTAGGCTTGCTTTGATAGCTTACAGAAAGCTAGCACTCATATTATGCCTTCTAGCCATAACTGAAGAGGAAAAGGTTTTATGACCCTTTGACCAACATCCTGAAGAGCAGCTGGTAGCAGATTGGTGGTCCTTCTTCTTGGGCTCACCCGGTTTCGTACACTGAGGGGAGAATGCAGCTTTTCAGTTGAAATCATTCAATTTGAATGTAATTAATGATTCGACATTCTATAAGCAGATTGTCAAAGCAAACTGAACAAGTTTTAGTATGTGAAATAAAAAGCTGCATCGGTATGTTGTGGTATGATTAAATGCAGTATGGATTTGTGACAGAAAATCTATTCCTTCTCGCTAATTTTGATAGGGTGGCAGAGATGCAGGGAGAAAGGGGTAGCTTGTTTTAGGGAGGCTTTTCTGTTCTAGGCCAGTAATATAAAGAGTCACCTATGCCCCAGGGGCTGGTTTATGCAGCCAGGGACAGCAGGCTGGTTTCAGATGACCATATTCAAAGGTCACCACCTCCACTGTTCTATAAAAGGAGAATAAGATTAGATACAGACCACCCCTTTTCCCAGCTGCCTTGAAGAGAAGGAAGCAAACACATGGCTCTCTGGCACAGTGTATGTTCTGCTGATGCTTTGCCCAATACACATTCCCAGAGTGTGTAGGATATTTGTGTTCAGATAGCCACTGTTGTTCTGCATCATACACCATGACTGCATGTAATACGTTCTGGCAGAAGTCAGCCTTCCAACAGCCCTGCAACTGCATCTGGGTGCTGCCGGTCACCCGTGTCCTCCTACTCTCCTTACAGATTTGTTGTTATGGTGAGAAAGCTGGGCCTCAAATATTGAACTCCCTCTTATCTCAGCTGGTACCTGCTGTGGGCAGGTATCGGTCGGTGTGTTGTGGTTTTTTTGGTTTTTTTTTTTAACCAAAACTAGCCCTAAACTCTGCCCAACAACAGCTATTTATATAATACAGCTATTTATATCTTAATTGGGAATTATGACCAGTAACCTGTCAAATTAGATATTTCCTCCTGAGAAGAGTTTCAATCAAATGCAGGACAGTTCATGCAAACGGGTTTGCTATAATATTCATTGTTTGCTTTAAGCCTGCATCAGCAGATTAGAGCAGCGTTTGGAGCACCGCATGGTTTTATGCTTAACATCTCATCAGAGGATAATTAGTTTGCCCGGTTTTTTACACCGCGCAAGCAAACGGCTTCACTCGAGTCCGCTCACAAGACTTTGCTCTGACCCTCCTTGGGCTGTTGATAACGCTCCTGCTGACTTACTAATGCCAGCACAGGACACTGATTAGCCTGTTTTTAAAGCCTCAGGGTGAAAAATAACTAGGAGAGGAGCTACTGCCAAATCAGAGCAGCGGAGACGCTGCAAATAGCACGAGTGTTCTGCCTCCGCCGGTCCTGGCTGCAGTGGAAAACACAGACCACACATCTCCCTGGCAGAAGGTGTGGAAGCCCTTGAACCCACACACCAGCACTGCCTGGGTGAGACTTGAAACACTTGCCAGAAAGGAGCTGCTCCTGCACCCGCATTTTTGTGGTGAAAGCCCTGTTCTGGTGCCCAGCCCCATCCCTGGCAGATTTTAAAAATTTACGAACAAAGCAGGAGAAGCTTCCAAAGGCAGAGGCGTTTTTATTTATGTAACCTGAAGCAGGGTCTGCTGTTTGTGCTGGATGTTTAAACACTTGCTGAAAGGCCGCAAACTGTGCTCCAGGGTTTACATTTTTATATTTTTTTTCCAAATAACATCAGAAATTGCAGCCTGTTGAGTCAGAGGAATGGCGTCTGATATCCCTGCTACTGCCCTGAAACAATGTATGTCAAATCCAGGGCAACAGAGGAGTCTGTGGCCCCTGAAGACCATTTTAGATCTTTCTTAGATTTTTTGGTTTTTAGATATTTTCAGACTATTCCTAGAAATGCCTGAGGAAGAGAAAATATAAGAAGTGTGTGATTTGCAAACACAAACCCCAAACACAAGGAGACTATAAGGAAGAGCCACTTTCATTTGAGTTAACTGATCATTAGAAAACCTCATGTTCAAGTCAGTGCTACTCTGAGTGAGGAAAAGATGACACTCAGGCTGAGCTGGGTTTTGGGAGGAGGTGTGGGCTCTCACATCCAAGCTTCTGGAAATAAATTCTGTAGGGGTTGGTGTATTACTTTTGAAAAAGCATGTCTCTGTTCAGATGCTTCTGACGCCACTAGTCTGACACTGCCAGTTATCAGCATCTCCTCTGAGATGCTGTAGGTGCTTGCACACCTACAAAGCAAGCTCACCTCTTGGACAGTCACCAGCACGAGTGCCACAAGCCTCCACAGCAACATAGATAGAATAAGGGGCATTTTAAAGACCTGTGCACCATTTATTTAATTTTAAGCTGTACTGTTACTGTGACTGCTTTTGGAAAGGATTTCTGTCTTCCAAAAGAGCTTTCTACTCATAGGTTGAGCCCAAAGGCCACAGGTGAAGCCGAGCACCCAGCTGCAAGAGCTGCAGGACAAGTGGTCTAGAAAACCTGCTTCCAAGTCTTCTAATGCTGGTTTTATGCAAGGTTCAGTCTACACCTTGCTATTCAGCTAAATTACTTTATGTCCTAGTCATACTGAAGCATTTAAAGATGTCTCATTATTAGCAGCTTCATTTTAGATCATAAAATAATCTAATTTCAGAGCAATCGCCAATTCAGTTTTCTCTGTTTGGGATAGTTAACCATAGTAAGTACTTAAGATAAATTCTTTGGGGAAATAACCTGTGGTTTAGGCTTCCTAGACAAAAAATACAGTTGTTGAAATGAAAAACTAGGTAATGCGAGGACAGTTTTAAGTGACAGCTCGCCCTTATTTCTTTAGGCAGCACCTGGAAGAAGCCTAGAAATCAGTTTGGTGTGAAACCCGTGGAAGAGCGAGCTCTTAGGGTGGCAGGTTTCTCAGTCGTCCCGAGCAGAAAGAACAGGGCCTGGCGTGACGGCACCGTAAGTGTACTCCACCCAGGAGACCTGGAGCAGCCAGAAATGTGAACCACACAAGGGCTGTCGGGGGCCACCGCCGGATCCCTGCTGGCACCTCTTGCTTTGGCTCCTCTCCAGCCCTCTCCTGCCGAGCGGGGGCTCGCGCCGGCGCTGCAGATGGATTTGCTGAGCACTACACAAGTTTACAAGGCCCGGCGTGGCTTGCAGACCTGAAGAAAACCAAACCCAACCCAGCAGATGTTCAGTGCTTCTAAGTTGTCTGCGGGCACCGATGTGCAGTGTCTTCATAGCCTCTATTCCTCGAAGTCTGGAGCAAGACAAGCTAGGTGACATGAAATCCAGTGTCTTGGGTGTCTTTAGATACACTGCAAGAGGCAAGGGCTGAGGAATAGCTACTGTAAGTAGGATGATTACAACAAATCCTCTTACATATTTAAAAGTATTGTTTGAAGGTGATGAACTGCCTTCATGCCCAAGCTTGTGTTATTTCAACAACAAGAAACAGGTCTGGTCGAGGTTTTCAGCCTCACTTTTGTTTAAGACAAGCTGCGAGCCAGCACCTAGAGGCAGGGTTTCTCCTCGTGCTTATGCAGCTTCTGACAGTGTTAGACCCTTCTGCAGCTCCAGAGGGACCGTTTCTTTCCTGATGCTCGTTTCAGTGCCCAGTTCAATTAGTGGATTGAGATAACACAACTTTTTGTGCCCACCAGAAGCCCCCAAACCAGCCCCAAACCAGCCCCAGCATCTGACGATGCACCAGATATTCAGAAGCTCAGCACTTGAAGGTTATTAAATGATTAAAAGCTCCCATCACGCAGCTGTGATACCTTCCAGGCATAACGAGGACTTGAAATTCACAGTCATTTTCTTTGTGTGAATACCAAGGTAAAGTTTGCTTACAATTTCAGCATTTAATACATTGCAAATATCAGGTTTTCTGTAGCCTGGGAGGAGCGTGATTGAGTGTTGAAAAGTCACATTCCACATACAAAAAATACTAAGATAATATTGTTTCCAACATTTACACCAAACATTTACCAAGCTATCTCTAGAAGAATGAGATTGAACAATACATTCTAGGCCAAAATTCAATTATGACTAATTTTTTAGGGGCCACCAGCTTGGCAAAGAGCTTGGTAATAACCCAGTACATGTTTCTAAAAGGTGTGACTGAGGAATCCAAAGGTATAAGCATGTCTCCATTGGTACCTTCTGAGACCTTTCTTCAATGTGATAGAAAGAACATCTCAGCTGTAGTAACTCTGCAGAAATAAAATGGTGGTTATCACTGCAGTCTGTACAAATTGGGGTTCTCGCAAGCCCGAGTTATTTGAGCCAGGATGTTGGTGTTAGTAACTGCTTTTGAAAAGACATTTGTGCCCTGGAGAGAGCAGCTTGAAAAACAGGTGTTTGGCAGGAATTCATGGCTGTAGGGTTTTGTTGCCAAAACTGATGCAAGTGTGCCACCTGTACAAGATCTCCTGTCTCTTATACTTCATGCTTCTGCCAAGTGAGAAGGCAGGAGCCACTGTGTCCCCAGGGGAGAAATGTCAAGCAGCTGTGAAGTGGATTCCCTTCCTTCTTTTTTCTTCCTTCCCCCTTCAGATATTCTTTGCCTTTAGATGAAGGCAAACTTTAGGTGGCTTTAACAGCTTGGATGATGTTTCCTTAGAGTCAGCATCCAGCCACATGCCAACAATGACTGTAAGGACATTTCTGCATGTGTCAGAGTTGCAGAGTTGAAAACCTTCCCAAACACAGCACTGGGATGCCCAACTCTGCAGCCGTCCCTGCTTCTCCCAGCGGGCCCACTCCTGGATGCAATCATGGACACAGCACGGTCCTCTTCCTGCCCACAGTCGTTCCACACAGCTTTATTGACATCTGGGCTCTGGAGTCCCACCACTGCTGGCTCTGGGAGTGAAAAGCTACAAATGCTCTTCAGCAATGTCTCCTGACAGGAGACCTGATCCCTTCTGACAAGCCACCATTGCAGCATTGCGATGTCCCGCTGTGATATCCCTGCTATGCAGCATGGGCATCACAGTGACATCTCAGAATATCGCACTGGTGTCCCCATCAGCTGGCACCAGTTGGCCTTTGCTTGCTGGCTGGAAGGACAAGGCCTGGCTGTCCAGTGCAATGTCCAACAAGGAAAGCTTTGGTCTTACTGAGACAGAAGAAATGGAAAGGCAGCCATCCCCCACAGCAACACCAACCCTTTCTGCTCCAGATGAGCTGGGGGAAAGAGCACTCTGCAACACTGCCGTCCAAGTGTGGAAGGAGGAGTAGGATGTCCACCCTGGCAGCGAGGGACATGAGACCACACGAGTCCCTCCTGTTTCCAAGAAGGCGTGTGAAGCCAATGAATTCACAGCCCTCCACTTCCCACAAAAGCTTTGGAAACTGGTGGAAAGTTCCCAGTTTCAGTCCATTTGGTGGAGTGCAGGTGGGACATGTGTTGCCATCAACGAAGGGCTCTTCAAAGAGGAGGTGCTGGGCATGGGAGGCCCTCAACGCGTCTTTGGCATGAACACCATGAAGAGTTTCCTGAGGCAGATGAACCTCTATGGATTCACCAAACTGAAGCATGATTTCCAAAGATCTGCCTCCCTGCCTAAATTCCTGGCAGAAGAAGCAACAGCTTCTGCCCACAGCCAGGTAGAGTGGTTGCTCTGCACTTCCACTAACGGTCTTGGGGGAGAGATGGGCCTTCCTACCAAATGAGGCCTCGCAACAGAGGGGATGGGGATGGTAGCAAGTGCTCTGGGTTTAATTTCCTTCTCAGGTCCTTTTTCTCGGGTTGGAGTTAGTCTCTCTGACTAGTAGAAATACAGATAGAATACAGTTTGCTTATATCTGCTCAGTTTGAACCCGCTAAATGGACAGACTTGGCGCAACCAGTCTCAAAATGGTGGCAAGTAACTCTTCTCCTTTGCTTCCTTAGATACTCTATTACTACAACCCCAGCTTTAACAGGAACCATCCCCACCTGCTGGAGAGCTGCAAGAGGAGGGTTGGTGTCAAACGAAGAGCCCTAGACACCCCAGCAGTGGATGAAGGCCACCCCTCCACAATCCTGGGGCATCAGCCTGCAGGGGACACACCGGCACCCACCAAACGTTGGGCTGAGGCACCTCCCAGCCTCAGCAGTGTCCCTCTACCTCCACCAGCAGCTGCTCCTACCCCTCCAGAGCCAGCCAGAGCAGCAGGCAGCCAGAAGCTCATCCCTCTGACCCTCTTCTTCCTGCTACCACCCAGCAGCCAAGCCCCAGAGGGTCTCCAGCATAATGTGCAGGCTGCTACGTGCTTCCCAGTCCCTGTGCTGGCAGCAGCTTCAGCTCTGCCGGGGCAAAGACCACCCCACTGCCCCACCTGCACCTGCACCCACCACCCTGCAGATGGACCCCAACATGACACGTTCTAAAGGGAGCCATCAACAAGCCATAAAGTCCATAGTTTCTAACTAGTAGCATTTTAAGAAGATAGATCATAATAGAGTTGTTAAGAAATAGAGCCTAGTAGAGTTGGAAATAAACCGTTTGGACAATAAACCTTTCCCCGGTGTCCTGTCCTGTTTGTACAGTACAACCCCAGGGTCAGTTCTTATTTCACCATCCAAACCCTAAGCAAAACCAACTGATGTGCCACCAGTGGAACCGTTTCTGAGAAAAGCCCAGTCTGGTTTCTTATCAGTAAAGAGTAAAATGCAGGAAGAGAGTTAGACGGTGCACATACCAAGGTTGCTCTTCCCTGTGACATCTATAAGTGAAACATCATCTCTTCTGCTGAGACATTCACCCAAGGCCATGCCAGGAGACCAGGAGCTCACAAGTCTTGGGACTCTTCAGGTGACACCGCTGGGCCATAGAGCCATGGCTCAGCTTTTACCTGGAGGGGACAACCTATTACGCAGCAACTGAAGGAAGAACCTCTAATGAGAGCATTTACCAAGCCCCGTTTAGCAAAGAGGATGTAACAGAAGCCTCTGAATTGGGTGCTGCTTCGTGCTGCCCTTCCTTTCCACCGAGCATGGGGTTCATTTCTCGGTGAGAGCTGGCTCATCACATGGGCTGCAGAGGATGGTCCACACTTTGCAGTGGCTTACCCTAACTGGCCTAAGAAATAAGGGTGCAAGTTTGTAAAAGTCAGTCCCCAGTAAACACACAGTGCGCAGTCCCGTCATGGAGAGATTGCCCAAATTAGGGTCCAAGATCAGAGACACCTGAGCGTGTGATTCCCCCATCCCAAGCTGAACATCCAGATGAAGATGCCGATGTCTTCAGCTAAGCTGGAGTCATCTCACACCCGATCACTTAAAGATAGGTATTGCTGAGTCAGCAGCCTGCCTTACAGAGATCGGCGATCTTTCGCATCAGGCCAGAGCTGAACCAGTTTGCATGAAGTTTTCCAGGAGAAAAATCAAAATGGTTTCACTGGAGCCCTGCACACCTGGGGAGGGGCAGAAGGGAGTCGCGGGACAGAGTGGCCACATCTTTTTTCACCTCTATCACCTCTTTTCCCCTTTCCTCATCTTCTTCCCCCATTATCCCTCTTCCTATGTCTTTTCCCATAAATTTTCCTCTTTTATCCTGGCTTCTCTGAGGGGTGATGCTCTCACACCCCTGGCCTGATGTCTGTGTTGCTGGGTACCCCCTCACCCCAAAAATCTGCTGTGACAAAAGACAAGGAGATGCATGCATGTTCTTACCAGTTTTATTAGCAGCCCCGTGGCTGGGTTTCCAGCCCTACAAGTTGACAGGGAAGGTCACCCTGCCCTCCCCAGTGTCCCCGGCACGCTGGGGGAGCTCACTCGGCAAAGCCCTGGGTGTCACAGCGAGGTCCCTGCCACTTGTTGTAGCACTGGCAGCTGAACTCCTGGGACAGCCAGGCGACGTCGTCGCCGCTGGACTCCAGGTTCTGTGCCACCAGCCAGGGCTTGCCGGCTTGCAGGTTGATGGCGAAGCGGAAGGGGTCAAGGTGGAGGAAGCCCTTCTTGTTCTCCTGGCGCACGCAGCGACCGTGGCCGGAGCACAGGCTCTGGCTGCACAGACGGGCACTGGTCGTCACGTTGACAATGTAGTGGCCCAGGGGCCCCTCTATGTAGTCCTTCAGCCTCAGACACATCTCCTGCAACATCATGAAGTGTCACAGCCCTGTGTGGCCAGGGCATAGGGGGATCCCCACGGGCCACTTCCCACACTCACCTTGGAACTGCTATAGTTGAGGCTGCCCCAGAGGATGATGCCAGCGGTTCCCTGAGCTGCGCTCTCCCCAATGGTGTTCATCAGGTCCTCCTGCAACCAAGGGGAGAGGAGAAGTCAGTGGTGCCCAAGGCCCCATGCCACCCCAACAGGGCTGAAGACTCCCCAGGACCAACCCATCAGCCCAAAAGGTGCCCACCATTCCCACATCCCCATCACCTGGGAGAGGAAGTCAACGGTGCAGTCAAAGGCAATCTGGGAGTAGGGCAGGACGGGGATGCTGCTGTTGAGGATGCCATGCTGGACAGCAAAGGCCTCAGCCACACGGTGCCGGACGTAGGTGAGAGCTTTGTCGGTGCCGTTGAAGATGGGGGGCAGGTAGATGCTGGGGTAGAGCGCCCGGCTACTCTTCCAGAGCCACCACAGCTCCTTGTTCCTCTGCTGCTCCACTGTTGGGCATGTTCCGGTGTAGGGCAGGCCATGGAAATCATTGTAGCAGTTGGGGAAGCCATAGAAACCCCAGTAGCCGTCAGGACGGAGGGTCTCACCCAGCTGCAGGGTCTTCTCCATGAAGTCACGGGCGCTCTGCTCAAACTGCTTCTTGGCCTCCTCCATCACCATGTCAGGGGACCACTGCGGGTGCTGCTGCCGCACCAGCTCCTCTGACTTCTGCCGGTAGATGTCCATGGAGTCCCAGTTGCGGACCCACAGTGGGCGCCACTTCTCCCAGTCGATGACAGCCAGCCCATCATAGGCAGGGTTGGGCAGGGTGACCTCGATGTCACGGGTGGCCTGGCGGAGGTGGGCCTCCAGGCTGGCATTTTGCGGAATCCCCCCATTCACCGGCACCCCCTCGGATGTGTAGTAGGGGAGAAGCCCCAGCTTCTTGGTATAGAAGAGGGTGATATCCTGCCCAATGAAGGACTGCTGGTCGTTGGCCACCACGTCGAAGATCTCCAGGTTGAGGGTTACGTTGTACTTCTCAGCACAGTGCTCGGTGGGGATGTTCCAGATGGTGACGAAGGGGCGGTTGAAGAGGACAGGGCCTCCAGCCCCCCCGGCACCGACCAGGGCAGACAGAAGCAGCAGGAGGACCCAGCAGGACCACGCCGATGCCATGGTGTTGGTGGGCACAGGATGGGTCCCAGAGCTAACTGGGGAGAGCTGAGACAGGCTGAGACCAGCCCAGACCCGGGCTGGAAATAGCATGAATCCACACCCCAGTTCCCAGGCAGTGCCAGTCGCTGAGGGTTACCTCTCCCTCCTCCTCCTCCTCCTCCTCCAGTCCCTGAAGTTATCAGGAGCCAGAGCCTGGTACGGTGGGCCAGCAGTGGGGACGGCAGCGTGCCAGCCCCAGGTGATGGCTTCCAGCAGCGGGCCCAGGCAGGGAGGAATGCGCAGAGTCAACACCCAGTGACCAGGCGGCGATGAGCTGGACTGGAAAGACAAACAGACACGGGCGGGGTGTGGAGGCCAAGGTCACGGGTGACAGACGTGGGCTGGGCCAGGCCGGGCAGGCGCCGCTGGGGAAGTGGAGGGCATCAGCCATGGCGAAGGACGGGGGGGGTAAGGGGGGGGGCGGGGGATGGGAGGAGGGCACTGCCGGGAGGAAGCTCACAGCATCGGGCAGGACCTGGCAGCACAGAGCCCCGGGAACGGCGGTGGGACAGGGGACACAGGGCATCAGCCACAGGAGGGCACTGCCTTGGGGACACGCGTGGGGACAGGAGAGCAGTGTTTGGGGACACAGGGCAGCAGCCACAGGAGGGAGGGCACTGCCTTGGGGACATGCATGGGGACAGCAGCCCCCAGAGAGCACCGTTTGGGGACACGCGTGGGGACAGGAGAGCAGTGCTTGGGGACACAGGGCAGCAGCCACAGGAGGGCACTGCCTTGGGGACACGCGTGGGAAAGCAGCCCCCAGGGGACAGCGTCCGGGGACACGCAGGCGTGGGGAGAGCAGCGGCTGGAGGGAGCTGTCTGGGGACACGCACAGCAGCCCGGGGGTGCGGGAGGGGAAGTGGCGGTGCCACGCAGGGGCGCCCACGGTCAGAGCTGCGACACTGTGGCTTAGGGACAAGGAGCCACGCCAGGGCACAGTGTCCCCCACAGCTGGGGACACGGGGGGCGCAGGGGCGCCCTGTGCTGGGCTGTACCCACCGCGGACCGCAAAGAACAGTGTCCCCACGCCTCTGTCCCGGTCCCGAGTGTTTCCAAGCCCGCGGGGGCGGGGCTAAGGCGGGGTAGGGGGCGTGGCATGTAGCGGGGGGGAGGGTGGTGGCGGCGCAGCCTCCACGTGGGTGGCCCCGCCGTGGCTCCCACCCGCGGCGGCACCACGGGTGGTGGTGGGGAGCTCTTCCCCACGCTCCAATACCCACCCCGGGGCAGGGCAGCCTGGGAGAGGTAACAGCAGGGTGACTTATGCCCCCCCCCACGGGTGTCACTCCACGCACGTCTCCGCACAGGTTTATTCGAGGTAAAGCACTTTGGTGTGTGGGCAGCACACGGGGGCTCAGCACCACGCAGCACCCACTTCCTGCCCCCATGCCCCCCCCCCCCCACACCTCACCCCCATCCCTCTCCTTATAACAGGAGAGGAGACACCCCCCCACATCCCACGGACCCACCCTGCCCTCCATCCCCATGGGGAGCACCTGCCCTGCAGCAGGAGGACAGAGGTGGGGTGACCACACAACTCCTTTCCTCCCTCCTCACCCCCACTATGGGGCAACCCCCCATAACGAGCTGCCTCAGAGGCAGGGTAGGGACATCTTAAATAGGTCCCCTCTACTGCCACGGAAAGGGGGTGCTGGGGGGGGTGCAGCTCAGTCCAGGGGGGTTAGCACCAGCTTGCAAGCAGCAATAGCACCCCAAGTCCCAGCGGTGCCAGGGGGTCAGGGGCACGACTGCGGGGGCCGGCAGGCACCTGGCAGCCACTGCCTTGCCAGCCCTGGTAGCAGTGGCAGCGGAAGTGGGTCCGTAGGAAGAGGGTGTCAGCAGAGGACAGCTGGCCCTCGGCCCAGAAGAGGGGCTGCTGGGGATGGTCCCGATCCCGGCGCCGCAGCTGGAAGCTGGTGGAGTTGAGGTGGAGGAAGACGTCAGCGGTGCTGTCCTGGCGCAGGCAGCGACCCCGGCCCTGGCACAGCGCCGTGCTGCAGAGCTGTGCCGCCGTCGTGACATTCGCGATGTAGCGGCCCAGGTCCTCCTCCAGGTAGTCCTTGAGGATCTGGCACGAGTCCTGGGGGAAAGGGAGGAAGTCAGGGGCATTGTTGGGGTGCCCCTGGGAGAGAAGCACCCCACCCCAGCCCAGCCCAGATGGAGAGGACACTCCAGCCTTGAACCACTGGTTCCCCCCTGTGGAGACAGGTGACACCTCACCCGTCATCTGCCTCCCCAGTGCCACACTGACCCCAAACCTACCCGGTTTTTGGTGAAGTCTGCATCGCCCCAGAAAATGGCTCCAGCTGCACCCAGTGCTGCACTCTCTCCGATGGTGGAGATCAGATCCGGCTGTGGGGACAGAGCCCAGTTAGTGCCCACAGACCCCATAGAGTACCCACACCCCCCAGCTCAGTGACCCCCAAAGAGCCTGATGTGGGGTCAGGGAGGCAAGACCCACTCCTGTTCCAGGCCACAGGGAGAGGGAACTGTCCCAGCAGCTTAGGGACAGGCCTTCCTATCACCACCCTCTTCCTCAGAGACTAAGCCAGCACGGCGTGTGGGCTCCCGTACCTCAGGGTCCCAGGAGTAAGACCCAGGAGTCCTGCAGCACCTTCCTGGTGATGGTGACCATTGGTGCCAGACCCCTTGCCCATTAGGATGGGTGATTTGTGGCACCCCATCATCCGACCCATGGAGGGTTTGAGCTGGGAGTCCCCATGCCACGGCTTCCCCCTTGGGGGACAGCCAAACCAAGGGGTGCCGGTGACACCATGAGAGCAGCCACCAGTCTCCAGAGCCATCCCACTCTGTGGTCTGTGACTGGACAAGGGCAGAGGGACCACCTCAGCTGACCCCAGATGTCTGGGGCTTGGGACAAGGACGTCCCAGTGGTGCAGCCCTACCTGGCTGAGGACATCTAGCTTGCGGATGTAGGTGGGCCGGGTGTAGACGAAGACAGGCAGAGTGTAGCCATCATGGTGCTGCTGCGAGATGCGCATGGCCTCCATAACCCGTGCCCGCACGAACTTGCGGCTGTTGGGAGTGGATGCTAGGAGTGTGTCGAGGTAGATGGAGGGGTAGAGGGCTGTGCTCTCCCTCCAGAGCCACGCCAGCTGGTCATTGCGTGTCTTCTCCACGTCCGGGCACTGCCCGGTGTAGCTCTCCTTGTTCTTGCTGTAGTCGTGGTTGTAGCAGTCAGGGAAGAGGTAGAACCCCCAGACCTGCTTGGGGCGGAAGCTTTTGGCCACACGCAGGGTGCTCACCATGAACTCTCGGGCGGCCGACTCGAACTCGAACACCGCCTGCTTGTTCACCTCCTCACGGGACCAGTTGTGCTGCCGCTGGGACTCCACTCGCCGGGACACCAGCTGCTGGGACACTTCCCGGTAGATGTCCTTGGGCTTCCAGTTACGGGCCCAGATGGGCCGCCACTCCTCCCAGTCGATGACGGCCAGCCCCTCCTTGGCGGGGGAGCGGATGTACTTGCCGATGCCATCCTGGAGGCGGGCGAGGTGCTCGGACAGGCTGCTGTTTTGGGGGACGCCACCGTTGACGGGGACCCGCTGGCTGGTGTAGTAGGGGTAGAGCCCCAGGCGCTCCTTGTAGAAGATGGTGAGGTTCTGCCCCACGAAGCCCTCGTTGGGGGAGGCGTGCAGGTCGAAGAGGCTGAAGTCCAGGGACACCTGGAAGCGGGGCTTGCAGTCTTGGGTGGGCACGTTCCAGGCCACCAGGAAGGGCCGGCGGGTGAGCAGGGGGGCGGCCGCGGGTTTCTCGGGGGGCTGCCGGGCCAGGGCCAGCAGGGCCAAGCAGGGCACGGCCACCAGGGCCACCGCGCAGCCCCCACGCATCCTGCCCGACGGGGGAGGGGGGGGGACCTGGAGGCAACGGGAAGAAAGAGGGTCAGGAACGGAAGGGCCGGCGGGGAACACGGGTCTCACACACACACACTCACACACACTTTGCCCCCTACTCCAAGCCCCTTCCCCGCAACCCCCGCTCCCGGGATATCCCGCTCCCAAGCGGCTCCGCCCGCCCCCGCTCTGGCTCCCTCCCGCCGCCTTTGTCCCAGACCGGCACACAAAGCGCCGGGGCGCGGCGTCTCTCCCCCCGCCTTCTCCTTCTCTCCCCCCTCCTTCCCAGCTCCCCCGGTCGACTCTCACCGCGGCTCACGCCATCCCCCGCCGCGGGCTCCCACCGGCGCCGCCTCCCCCCGCGCCGCCCGCTTTAAACCCCGGCGGCCCGCACCACCCGCCGGGGGGCGCCGCCTGCCCCGCCCCGCCCCCGGAACGGACCATGGTGGGGCCGCGGGGGAGGAGACGGGGGGATAGAAACACCCCCCCCCCCCGCCGCTCCCTTCC
>BJBW01003746.1:0-93505 GCA_004320125.1 Scolopax mira | reverse complement strand
CCCAGGATGGTGTCCCCAGGATCATGTTCTCCCCAAAATAGTTATGACCCCAACACAGTGGTGTCCCCTGGATGGTGGTGACCCTGGAATGGTGGTGAACCCAGAATCACATCCCCAAAATGGTTGTGGCCTCAGGATGGTGGCCCCAGGATCATGTTGTCCCCTAAGTGGTTGTGATCCTAGAATGGTGGTAACCCCAGAGTGGTGATGACCCTGGAATGATGGTGACCCCCAGGATGGTGTCCCCAGGATCATGTTCTCCCCAAAATGCTTGTGGCCCCAGGATGGTATCCCCAGGATCACGTTCTCCCCCAAGGGGTTGTGACCCCAGAATTGTGGTGATCCCAGAATGGTGTCCCCAGGATCACATTCTCCCCCAAGTGTTTGTGATCCCAGAATGGTGGTAACGCCAGGGTAGTGATGACCCTGGAATGATGGTGACCCCCAGGATGGTGTCCCCAGAATTGTGTTGTCCCCAAAATGGTTATGACCCCAACACAGTGGTGTTCTGTGGATGGTAGTGACCCAGAATCATGTCCCCAAAATGGTTATGACCCCACCATGGTGGTGTCCCCTGGATGGTGGTGACCCTGCAATGGTGGTGTCCCCTGAACCATGGTGACCCCAGAGTGTTGGTAAGCCCAGAACAGTGGTGACCCCAGAAGAGCGGTGTCCCCAGGACGGTGCTGTCCCCAGGGCGGTGCCGTGCCGTACAGGACGTCCTGTGCAGGTCTGTCCGTGCTGCTGACTCAGCCACGGTCCCGAGGGTTTCCTGCCCAGGGGGGGACAAGGGGGGGCTATGGGGGCAGCAAGGTCGGGGGGGGGGACACGACCTTCCTTCCCAGGGCACTGCTCCGGTGGGTCCCCCCCCAACGGGCAGTGGGACAGACACAGGGACCAGCCGTGCGTGGAAGCCCCCATGTCCTGCCTGTCCCCTGCCAGCTCTGGCCAGGGCCGGGGCCCACGGGGGTGTCCCCGTGGAGGAAGCGCCGGGGCGGGAGCGTGAGGGTGTGCCGGGGGAAGGAAGCGGGGCTGAATCCGCGGAAGCGCTCCCCAGCCGCCCGCTGGCTCCCCGGGGAGCGGGCGGGAGCGCCCAGCCCCGGCATTGTTCGGTGCCGGCGGTGCCAAGCCCAGAGAGCCGCCGGCACCCGCAGATGGCTCCGGTTAGTGGGACCCTCTTGGGTGGCAGCACCCGCCGGGAAGGTGACGGTGCCACCCAGGGACGGGCACGGCGGTCCAGGCCGGCTGCTGTGAATTCGGCTCGGCCCGGCTGGTGGGCAACGGCAGGCAATGGGGGAGAGGGGCTGGGGAAGGGGGGGTGATGGCCGGGCACCAGCTGCCAAAACCCTCTGGAGAGATTGTTGGGGAGCCAAGAAATCCCAGCGCCAGCGGGCGCTGCCCTTCCCCGCAGGGCAGTAAACAGGCTCCCTGCCCTGGCAGCTGGAACGCCTAAAATTTTCCATCCTCTGCCATCTCGTGTGCCAAAGGGACCCGGCCCTGCCAGCAGCGGGGTGGCCGGGGGGGTCACACGCAGGTCACACGCTGGGAGGATGGGACTCCTCCGCACCACACAGCTCCTTGCCCAGCATCGCCTGCCTCAGTTTCCCTCTCAAGGAAGACCCTGGATTTTGGGAGGGGGCAGCCGGAGGGATCCATCCTCCCCTCTCCCCCCGCTGAGGATGAGACGATGTTGAGCCTGGGGAGGGGAGAGGGGTGTGGGGCAGGAATCCCTCACGGATACCGGATAACGGGACGTTACTCACATCCGCTCGTGCCGGACCGAGAGGAGCTTGGCTTGGGGATGGAGTCGCCATGGGGCCAGGAGGGGAGGTCAGCACCCACCTCCACCCCTGGCCAGGGGGCTGCCCGCGTGGCCCGGCCCCGTGGGTGGCAGGAAGGGGACTGGAACGGCCCCAGTGGACACGGAGCTGCTCTGTGGTGAGCCACAGAACCACCACCTTGTTCAACCTCCCTGAGCCGTAACGCCCCACGCAGCCGCACGGTCCCCATGGAGGCCACCACTGTGGAGGTCTGTCCCTCCTGCCGCTGGGATCCCCAGGCAGAAAACCCCAGGGCCTCGTCCCCCACACACGGAGGGGCTGGCAGGACACACCGCACCACTCGCCCTCGTTACAGCTTTCGTCAGCAGCTCGTTTCCGAGCCGGCTTGTGCGGAGGAAATGATGAGAGGTGGTGGCGGCTGCAGGAAAACATTTGCAGGGCGGCCGGTGGGCACGGAGTGAGATCACGCTCATCCCAGGGACAGCCAGCACTGCTCAGGGGACAGGCAGCGTCCCGGCAGGGGGTCAGCCGGGTCCGAGAAAGTCGTCAGGCCCTGGTGATTAATGAGGCGCTGATTTGGCAGTGAAGGAGCAGAGAGGCGGATCCTCCCCACCACGACGTCCAGGTCCCTTGCTGCCTCCCGGGTCCCTCCAGACCTCCCCATGTGGAAGGGGAGGAGGGACCTGAGCTCTGGCTGAACAAGAAAATTACATATATTTATATAAACACATTTTAGTTTTACATTTAAAGGATGTCACAGCAGCTACGAGCTGAGTAACAGTCCAACAAAGTCACCAACTCCTGCTAGGGCTGAACAGGAGCACCTGGAAACAGCTATGACCCACAGCTCCTCCAGCACCAGTCCAGCCACGCGTCCACAAACACCCCCTGCCCAAAAAACCAGGGGGCTCAGAGTGCCAGCACTAAACAGACCAACACGACAAAGCCCACCTTCCCTTGGCTCTCCAACATTTCCTTCTTCTACCTGCGGGCACGGCCACTCGCCTTCCCCAGTAAAGACAGCGCTTGGACCTGTGGGCTCTACAAATAATTTTATTGAAATTTAACAAAAGTGGACAGATGCACTGGGAGGAAGGACCATAAATAGTGTATGTTTCCCAAACCCACGGGTCCTACCCACACGCTAGAGGAGCAAGGAGCCTAGTGTCAGTGAGTACGGTTCGGCTACACATCCACACGGGAATGCACAACATCACACAGAAATTGTAAAAAAAAAAAAAAAGAAGAAAATAATCAAAAGGAAAACTTTCCTTTTTTTTTTTTTTTTTTTGCTTGCTCCAACACCACAGTGGACACAGATACTATTTACAGCGACCTTCACATTTTAAAGATCCCTCCGGGTGCTCCCGAGGCCCTCTTGCCGCAGGAGGGCTGGAGGCCAGCAGAGGGGATGGGGGTCTGGGGGGGGTTTGGCTGCTTGGGGGGGGACACACACCAGCCTGGGAAGAAGCAGGGCAGGATGCAGCTTGGTGGCAGCCTGCGGAGGTTCACTGCTGCTCCGGTGACACGGTGGGGTGGGAGAAAGGGGGGTGGTGGGGGGGAAGAAAGCATGTTTGACTCCCTGGGGGAAGGGTGGGCAGCCTGTCAGGGAGGACAAAAGCATCCGTCTGGGTCTCTGCCCCCTCCCAGGGTTTGGGCCCTGCCTTGTCAGCAGCTTTTTGGCCAGCAGCCAGGCAAGGGGCTCCTAGTCCAGGCAGGAAAAAGGCACCAACCCCTTCCCTGCTCCTCCTCCGCCTTCCCCCTGTACCCGAGGGGGGGGTTGGTGCACCTTCCAGAGCCCCCCGGGGTGGCAGTGGGACAAGGCAGCAAGGGCAGCCCACAGCTTTCTCTCCTCTTCCTGGGAACAGCAGCTCCTGCTCTCCTCCGGAGCCCAAGGGACACCCTTCCCAGGGAGATCCGGCCTGGGAGAAACTGGAGAGCAGGTGGTGCGAATAAGAAACACTTCAGTGGGGGATTGTTTTAAGACGACAAGACTCTTTCAAGCAAGCAGGAGAACAAAAGACGTCGAAAGAAGCGCCATCACAGTGTAGAGGAGCTCCCTGTCGGAGCCCAGCCCAGCCCTGCCCGGCGGCAGCCAGCACGTCCTCTTCATCCTCCGAGCTTCACCCTCCGTGCTCGCTCCTCTCCATGGGAACAGCGGGTATGGGGGGACGTGAAGGGAAGAGGTGGTGACAGGAAGACGGCAACAGCCACGCCGCTGTTATCTCCCCGACGCCGGGAATGTGGCCCCGCGCCCGGGCGGCTCTGGGCAGGCGTGGGGATGGACACATCCAACAGAGACGCCGACGGGGCCGGCGGCCAAGAGCCAGCGGCTTAAATTAAAAATCGAGGTAGCGAACGTCTGAAGTGCTTAGAAAAGAATGAAGTTCTGGAACAAAAGAGGAGGAAAGCTGAGCCGGCTGCTGCGGGGAGCAGGCCCTGATCCAGTTTAAAGCTGTGCCCGCTGCCCCACGGCCTCTCCTCCTCTGCCCACCCGGTCTGGGGGCGGCCGAGCAGGGAGGCAGCGGTGGCTCCCAGCGCTGGCGAGGGACAGCACGGGTCCTGCAGCCGTTGGCTCGGCACCCCGGGACTCGCACGTGGGGCTGAGAGGTTTTTTGGTGCTGCCAAGGTGACCCCAACCTTCTCAAGCGGGAGGAAAGAGGAGAAAAGAGCAGGACCTTCCGGGACGGAGCAGAAAGCCTCCCTTTAAAGTGCATCGCGTTTCTCCTCCTGCCACCAGCTGGGACACAGGAGGAACCGTAGCTCACATGGCCAGGGAGATTTCCAAGCTGGGGCAGGCACACCGATCGATTGTTTTCAGGGAGCAGGAGAGAAGAGATGATTTCCTTCCTGCTCAGCTCTGTCAAGGCCCACCCCACCAGGAGGTACGTTCAAGACAGGAGCAGGAGCGAGGATGTTACAAGGAAACGGCTTGCCCAGCAGCCCGGCCCCACAGCGGGTGAGGGATGGTGCTTGGCAGGAGCCAGTTTGCTAATGGGGGAGGTAAGTCTGATGCAGAGCCGGGGACCTTGCTGCCACCAGTGGTGGCCACGGATCAGAGATCTGCTGCAGGCAGAGGGACTGCAGGCAGCAGCGAAGCCAACCACCCCCAAGCCGGTGTAAGCGGGGAAACACATGGGGGGGATGAGACTGAGGTCCAAGAGAGCAGAATCTGATCTCCATCCCCTTCCCAAGAGGAGCACAGCAGCCAGCCGAGTGTGCTTTGAGACCAGGCCCCCCTCAGCCTGCCCCGTTTATCCTCCATCAACGGACCCATCCAGGGGAGCATCACGTAACACCCATGTCAAGCGACACGCTGCGACACTGGCCATCTAAAGCACTGAGGGGTCTCAGGGCCCCGCACAGCGCGTCACCTTGCCCTGGTTCTCCCTGGGCCACATACCTGAGAAGCAGGGGATTTTGTCTGGTGAAAAGTGCAGGTTCGTTCTCCCTTTAACAGCTCAAACACAGCAGCTCATTGGCAGTTCCAGTTACCCATCGAACATTGGGCTAGAGGCTAACGAAAGTGTTTTAGTCTTCTGACTCAAGCGAGGATGTTTGTAAGCAGTTCATGGCACAAGGTCACCCATCGCCTGCGAGGAGTGCTAGCCAAGCCCAGCCCGGCCTGCTCCAGCCTTGCTCACCTCTGGGCGAGGGGAGAGCCGTCGTCCCCACCGCGCACCCAGAGTCCTCCTCGGGTGGGAACAGGACACAGCCTTTGCCTGGTGAAGGCTGGGGGTGGTGGGGCAGGGCCCTCCCACCCGTGGGCAGACACGTCTGGCGACTCACACTTCGCAGATGATCACCGGGAAATCCACGTGAATGCGAGGGTGCTCGAGTTTCACTATGCCCTGAAAGGAGAGCCAGTGGTGTGAGCAGAGGAGACCACCAAACAGCCCCGAACCCCCCAAGAGTCACCCCGTAGGCAGGACACTGTGCCCTCAAGGGACAGGAGTCTATAAGGCCGCCGTGACACCAGGTGCACCTTGAACAGCAGCAAGCAAAGTGAAAGCACTTTGCCCTTCGAACTCTGGAGAGCTGAGGACAGCGTGGCTGGTGGCCACACATGGCGGGTTCGGAGCTCAGCAGAGCGAGAAAGGAGGGAGCTGCTCTGCCAGGCACTGCCCGTGCAGCAGCTGGTGCGTGACTGGCAGATATTGGCCGTCTGGGCTTTTCATCCGGCACCTTTCATTCACGGGATTTAAAAAGAATGAAAAGAGCTCTCTGAGAGAGAGCAGCCAGGGCAGCTGGCGCACAAGAAAAGCAGCTTTCTCTCTGGAGGGGAGGCTGCTGAATGCACGCTCCCTCCACGTCAGCTCAGGCGCCTTTCCCATGCTCCGTCCAAGCCTTCTCCTGTTACAGCCCCAGGAGGACCCGATGGCAGGTGGGGGGCTGGAGATGGTGGGGGGCCTTGGGGCTGTGTTCGCAGAGCCTGGGCTGGCAAAAGGCTATTATTTGCTGGTGTTTGCTCTCTATGGTTCAGCTGAGCTTTCCAACCAGATGGGTTTCCACCCACATTGAGGAGGGTTAGGAGACAGTCCCACAGCCAAGCCCACCTCTGCGAAGACACCAACCTGGGCAGCGGTGGCAAATTCTTCCCCCCTATAACTGTCTGCGCAGTACCCAGGGGGGTCTCATCCTTTGGAGTGCACCAGGTACTCACTGGAGTCATGCCTTTCTGCTTACTTTGGAAAGACTCCTGCAGGGTCTCTCTCCAGCCCTGGTTTGATCCTCCCTTTTCTCCGTTTAGGCCCCCAGAAGCTTCCCTACATGCACAATGTCCTTCTCCTACACCGAGACCCTCCGCTGGCATCCCAACTCCTGCTCAGCTTCACCCCAGTTGCCTATTTTAAGAAGGGACTTCTGCACTGAGATGGAAAACAGATAGCTGCCAACACCACTGTCACTACTGAGCAGCCCGAGGGAATGTGTCAGTGGGTGATGGGCTTTGGCTGCTGCTCCTAAATCCAGGGCCAGCGATGTGACACTGGCTGAGCAAGTACAGCACCCCGCAGCCTGGGGAAGGTGGTCAGTGATGGGACGCCAGGGTCATACATGGCTGGGTGACAACACACACTTGGCCGAGCAATCTTCCCCAGCCTGGCAGCTCTAAAGGGCTGGGGCACCATTTCTCTCTGGAAAGGGATCTGAAGGGATGAGCAGAAAGCCTTCACCTTCCTGACAAGAAGATGCCCTGGGGGGGAAAGGTAAAGCCGTGACTTCAACTGTCACTGTGGAGCTCTGGCATTCACTTTCCGACACCCTTCTCCACACGCTACCTGAGGTATCAGGTTCTTGTGGATCCTCTTCAGCTTGGCGCGCTTCCTCCCGTTCTTTGTAACGATTGTCTCCTCGTAGAACTCGTGGGCGAGATCCCCATCTTCATCATAATACATGGAGCTGCCGAGAGGAGAGGGGAGGCGGGTGGGCAAGGGCCTGCCGATAGCTGCCGGCTTCCCGCGCCCCGAGCAGGGGAGGGATGCCGGGGCAGGCCGCCACCACCGGCCCTGGGTGGGGCCGCGGCGACCACCCGCTGCCGGGGCTGCCCTCCCCTCCCCTGGGCAGGCCGGGGCCTGTCCCCCGCTGCTCGGGCAGGCCCGGACCGACGCCCCCTCCCGGCTGCCATGGCAACCCCCTCCCACCCCCTTCCTCCCTCCTCGGCCTCTCACCCGCGGCGTGTGAAGACGAAGGGGGTGGCGGCGCGCGCGGCCCGCGCCCGGGCCAGGGCCTGCTGCCCGCCGGGACCCTCGGCGCCGCCGCCGCCCGCCGCCGGAGAAGCGAAGGGCCACAGCCCCCGCGACTTGGAGCCGCTGGTGCCCATGGCGGCGGGGGCGGCGGGAGCGGCCCCGGAGGCGCCCGATGACACCGACCAACCTCCTCCTCCTCCTCCCCCCTGCTTGCGTCGCCACCGCCGCGCTGCGACACTTCCGGCGCCCGCGAGGCCCCCTGCACGTGACCCGGGAAGGAGGTGCCCGCATCACGTGAGAGCGGCGCCGGGCGTGCCCAAGCCCCCGCCCCACGCCCGGTGCCTGCAGGAAGGCCGATGCCACGGGTTCGATTCCCACCGCGGCCAAGCACCACGTGCAGCCACCCGCGGCGCGGTGGCTCCGAGAGGTGGGGGGGTGGGCTTGTGCGTGTCTCCGTGTCCCCTCCCGCCCCAGCCTTCCCGTCAAGAACACGCTGCAGGCTCGGCCTCGTCACCAAGATGCCTTTATTGGTGCTCGACACCCTGCTTTCCCCCCCAGGGGCACTTGCTGTCCCCTACTCCCCTGGGGATACCTGCCTCCCTGGGGACACCCCCTTCCCCGGGGACACCCACTCCCGGGCCAGCCCTCTGGGGGCTGCGACGACCCAGTGGGTCCCGGGGTGCCCCATTCCACCCTCTCCCTCCCTGGTGCCCCCCAACCCGCCGGCGGGCGAGGGTCCCGGTGCGCTGGCTGCCCGCGGGATGCAGGTGGTGGTGGTCACCCCGGGGTGCGCGTTGCCAGCGCTTCCTGCATCTTCTGGCGGCAGCGGGCATAGCGGTGCCGCAGCTGGCGCACGTGCTCCTCTTCCTCCCGCTGCAGGATGCGCAGGAAGTTGTGCAGCTCTGGCAGCGTGAAGGCGTCCCACTGCAGACAGATGGGCTGCCATCACAACGGGGACACAGCACCGTCCCTTCCCGCCCGCAACACGGCCACAGCCGCATCCCCTGGGGGGTGTGGGTTCCAGTCCCCTCCCTGTCCCCGCACTCACGTTCACCTCCCCGGTCTCATTCTCCTTCAGGACAAAGCTGAGGACCTTCTCGCTGGGGCCGGCCAGCAGCCGCAGCCGCAGGGGCTGCTCCTCATCAGCCAGCTTCCGCAGGTACACTGCAAGAGTGGCCATGTGTCATGGGGGCACCACCATGGGGACATCACCGTCATGGGGACACCACTGCCAGGGGGGACATTGCTGCCACGGGGGACAGGTAACACTACCATCAAGGAGGATACCACCATAACAGGGATGCTGCCACCATGGGAACATCACCACTGTGGGGGACACCACTGCCATGGGGGAGACGGCTGCCACGGGGGACGTGCCCACAGTGACAGAGAACACTGACACCGAAGGATGATATGACTGCTACATAGATGCTGCCACTATGGGGACACCCCTGCCACAGGGATACTGCCACCATGGGGATGCTACAACTATGGGGACTTCACCATGGGGACACACACACACTGCCATGGGGAACACTGCCACCACGAGGGACACTCCCTCCCCCAGCCACTGGGGACACTGCCACCAAGGGGGATACCACCATAACAGGGATGCTGCTGCCACGGGGATGCTATCACTGTGGGGACATCACTACTATGGGGGACATCACTGCCATGGGGGACATACCCATGGTGACAGAGAATGCTGCTACCAAAGGAGGACAGAGATGCTGCCACTACGGGGACACCCCTGCCACAGGGGACCCTGCTACTACAGAGATACTCCCACCACAGCGATGCTGTTGCTGTGGGTGTGCTACCACTGTGGGGACATCACCATGGGGAACACTCCCCACAGCTGCTTGGGACACTGCCACCAAGGGGGACACCACCATAACAGGGATGCTGCCACCATGGGGGTGCTGCTGCCCAGGGGAAGCTGCCACTACGGGGACACTGCTGCCAGGGAGAATCTACTGCCACGGGGGACACCAATCCACGGGGACACTGCCACTATGGGAGTACCTTCACCATGGGGGACACCACTGCCATGGGGACCACCACCCCCCACCCACAAGAGGGGACATGACCGCTATGGGCACACCACTGCTGCCACCATGGGGCCACCCCCACCCAGGGGAAGCTGCCACTATGGTGACACGGCCACCGCTACGGGGACAGGGCCACCCTGGGGTGCTACCTTGCTCATCCTTCTCAGACCTCTCGAAGAGGGCGAACTTGCGGGGGTTATCGACGACGGTGAACTTGCGGAGGAGGGCGTCGATGACCTCGCTGGCGCGGGTGTGCGAGAGGATGTGCAGGTGCTTGACGGTCCCCTTGGGCAGGTAGAAGGACGTGCGGCGCTTCACTGCCTGGGTGCGGGGCCCCGGCCGCCCCGCCTGCAGGGAGGGGACCCGCTTGGTGGCCGGCACTGAGACGGGGCGCACCAGCTTCAGCTGCACCTTGATGAAGCCGGTGTAAGAGCCATCCTTGTTCTGGGAGACACCAGTTAGAGGGGGGAGGGGGGGAGTGAGTGGGGCCAGGGCAGGGTGCCATGACACCCCCCACTCCCCAGCCCTGCGCTGCCCCTCCATACCAGGCTCATGAAGAGGTTGCTGTTGATCTGGCTGTTGTACTCCTTGATGCGCTGCTCCACCTGCGCCTGGTCCAGCTCTGCCTTCTCCCACTCGCTGGGCTCATCCTGCGGGACAGCAGCCGGGCTGAGCGGCACCGCAGCGGCCGTTGGGGGGGGGGCTGCCCACCCCACCGCCCCCCTAGCCCGTCTCGAAACGCCGTCTGACACACGGTGACGAGCGGGCGGTTGCGTGGGGTTGCATCAGCCCAGCTGGCTCTGAGCTGGGCTGTGATGGGGAAGCCCGGCTGAGCTCACCGCAGCCCCAGCCCTGCTCGGGGAACATCCACACCAGCCACCACCACCTCCCCACCACCAACCAGCCCCCATCCCTGGGGCTGCAGGGGGACCGCCTGGAGGACACCCTGGGGCCAGACATCCCCTCCCAGCACCCTAGATCAGAGAGGTGACCTCGAGGCAGAGAGCTAGCAGCCGCCAGACCGGCACCGGGGCGGGACAGGCGCCCGTGGGGATGCCCTGGGATTCGGGGCAGGAGGGCTGGGCTGAGGGGTGCAGCCCTCCTGTGCCGCTGGCACCCCACTTCAAAGTGCCTGCCCCACACGAGGTGGACCCAGGTGTCCCAGCTCAGCGTCCCCACCGCCCGCTAATGAGTATTTACGTAGGGCTGTGGAGCCACCACGCAAAGCTGCAAGTATTGTCCCCACAGGGCCATAGGGCTGGGGAGCACCCGAGGCCCCCAGCCCTGATGGCCACCCCACGGCACGCAGGCACTGCTGGGTCTGCAGGGGTCCCTGCAGGATGGGGACAGCTCTGAGGCTGCCCTGGAGGGGGGCTCACCCTGATACCCCCCAAGCACTGTCCTCACCCCCTCTGGGAGCAGCTGTGGCCTCGGGGGACCATGGGGCAGCTGTGCCAGGCGGCAAAACCCCACTTGCCCCACATCTGCCCACCCAGTGCCACATCCAACTGGACAGGGACACCCTGCCCCACGACACGGCCACACTTATCCCAGCGGCAGGGTCACACATATCCTCACATAGGGGCAGGGGGGCCATAGGGGCCATTCTCGCCCCCACACTCGCCCTACAGCAAGCCCACGCTCGCCCCACGGCAGGACCGCGCTCACCCCATGTTTTCCCCACGGTGGGGCAACAGCTACCCCCGCACCAGGACCACCCTCGCCCGTTCCCCATTCCCCAGCCTCGGGGAAGGGTGGTGGTGGTGGTGGGTGCGCTCCCCCCCCCGACTGACGTCACCCGGTTCCCCCCCCCAATGACGTCACGGCCGGCGGCCCCGGGAACCGACCTGTCGGCGGCGCGGGCGGCGGCCGAGGGAGGTGCGGGCGGTGTAGAAGAGCTCGGGCTCGGAGTCGGAGTCCTCCTGGCTGCAGTAGCCGCTGCTGGCCGTGCTGCCCCCGGTGCCCCCCGCGCCGCCCCGCCGCAGCGCCAGCGCCGCCGCCGCTCCCCCGCAGCCCTCGGCCCCGCCGCCGCCCCCCGCCCCGGCGGCGGGCACGGACGCGGCGGCGGACACGGCCCGACCCGCCCGCCCCGCGGCCCCGCGGGCACACGGGCACGCTCGGCCCCGCGCCAGCCCGCCCGGACCCCGGGCCCCGGGACACGGCCCGACTCGCCCGCTCCCGGCTCGGCTCAGCTCGCTATCCCGCTCGCTATCCCGCTTCGGACGGGGCACAGCCCCGCGCCTCGACCCGCCTCCGCTCCGCCCGCTCGCTATCGCCGTCCCGGCTCGGCTCGGCTCGGCTCGGCTCAGTCCGGTCCCGGCTCAGCCCGCTGTCTGTCGCGCTGCCGTCCCGTCCCGCCTGAGCCCGGTTCCCGTCCCCGTCCCCGCTCCCGCTGCGGCCCCGCCCCGGCCGTGGGGCTGACGCGGGCCGGGGGCGGTGCGGCGCGGCCCCGCTTCCGGCGGTGATTTCACCCGCTTGGACTCGCCTATGCCCCGGCTCGGCTCGGCACGGCATGGCTCAGTGTAGCTTGGCGTGCCATGGCCCGGCACAGCCTGATGTGGCACGGCACGGCACAGTATGGCACGGCACGGCATAGCACACAGCTCTGCATGGTCTGGCACAGCCCCGCATGGCATGGCACAGCCCAGCAAGGCTCAGAACAGCCCAGTATGGCTTGGCACAGACCAGCATAGTATGGCACAGCACAGCACGGCACGGCACAGTCTAGTGTGGCACAGCACTGCACAGTAAAGCTCAGCACAATATAGTTTAGCATAGTCCAGCATGGGCTGGCACATCCCAGCATAGTATGGCATGGCCCAGTATGGCACGGCACAGCCTGTCATGGCATGGCACAGCCTGGGGTGGCACGGCATGGCACACCATGGCATGGCATGGCATGATCTGGCACAGCCCAATATGGTACAACCTGGCACGGCATGGCACAGCATAGCACAGCACAGCTCAGTGTGGCTTGGCACAGCTTAACACACAGCTCAGCACGGTCTGGCACAGCACAGCAAGGCTCAGCACAGCCCAGTATGGCTTGGCACAGCCTGGCATGGCACAACCTGGCATGGCAGAGCAGAGCATGATTTGGCACAGCCCAGCATGGTCCGTCACAGCCCAGCATGGCAAAGCACAACAAAGCATGGCTCAGAACAGCCCAGTCTGGCATGGCCTGGCATGGCACAGCACAGCACTGCTCAGCCCAGTGTGGCTCAACACAGCATGGCGTGGCACAGCCTCGCACAGCACAACCCAGCCCAGCCTGGCATGGCACAATCTGGCACGGGACAGCAAATCCCAGCCCAGTATGGCACAGCCCAGCATGGCTCGGCACAGCCTGGCATGGCACAGCGCAGGCACAGCATAGACTCCAGGTTGGAAGGAATCTCAGGGATCCAACCTTTCTTGGCCAAAATCATGGGCAGGTACAACATGGCACAGCACAGCTTGGCGTGGCATGACATGGCCTCACACGGCACAGCCTGGCACAGCCCAGTGCCACCCCCCGCAGCCCAGGCAGACCCCGGTTTTGCCACCCCCCTGCCCATGCCCTCCCTTCACAGACACATTCCAGGCCCTACCACATTGGTGTCCTTCTCCAAGGCCTGCTCAGTGCCATCGTCCTCGTCACCAGCACCCGGGGGGCCGCTGCAGTCCAGCCGCACCAGGGCCCGGCACCGGTAGTGACAGGTGAAGCTGCAGTCTGGGGACAGGGACAGGACAGGGGGGGGGTGTGTCAGCAGGGGCACCCATCCCCTGGCACCCTAAACCCAGCTGATAGGATGTCAGGGTGCTTCACGCTGGGTCCCTACTGAGACCAGTATCACCACCAGGGCCTGGCCTTGGTGGCCATGCCAGGGAGGGTACCAGTGCCTGGTGGGGCAAGGGCTGGTGTGTGGTGCCCGTACTGGTACCCAGTACCCCTGCTTGCACCGCTACTGGTGCTGGTTCCCAGTGCCTGGGATGCCACCACTCCTCATGCTGGCTGCCTGCCCTTGCTGTGTAGGGGACAGCACCCACGTGGGACCATGGTGCTGTGCCATGCTGCTGCCTGCTACCGTGGTGCCCGTGTTCGCTGCCAGGGATGGTCAGTGCCCAGTGTATGTGGCTGGTGCCCAGAGACCTACTGCCTGGTGGGGGTGCCTGGTATGGGGATGCCCAGTGGGGGTGCCCAGCACTGGGATGCCTGGTGGGGGTAATGGGTACCAAGATGTTTGTGCCCAATGCAGGTGCTCCGTACCAGGGTGCTCAGCGCCTGGTGGGGGTGCCCAGCACTGGGATGCCCACTGCTCTGTGGGGAGGGCTAATAGTGGGACACCTGGTGCGTGGTGGGTGTGCCCACTATGGGGGATGCCCAGTAGTGGGGTGCCCAGTGTGGGTGCCCGGTGGCAGGATGCCCCTGTCTGGTGGTGGGATGTCTGGTGGGGATGCCCGGTACTGGGATGCCAGTGCCCGGTGGGGATGCCCGGTACCGGAATACCGGGTGGGGGTGCCCGGTGTGTGTGTGGGGGGGAGTCCCGGGACGCGGTGCGGTACTCACGGAGGCACTGGAGGCTCTTCCTGCCGCCGCCCCAGACGAAGTCCCCGCAGAGGTCGCACCAGGTGTGGAGCCCGCGGCGCCGGGGTTCGAAGCGGTGCCCGGCGCCCGGTACCGCCGTCAGCCGCGGGTCGGGGTGAGCTCCGGGACCGGGGCCGGACCGTCGGGCGGGGCTGATGCGCAAGGCGTTAGTCCGTTCCAGGCGGCCCCGACCCGGCCGCGGCTCCGGTTGCAGCTCCCGCAGCTCGATGAGCTCCATGGCCCGGCGGCCGCGGGCGCTGAGCGGCGGCGGGGCGGGGGGGCCGGCACCGGGGATGGGGCCGGGGCGGGGACCGGGAGGGGCCGCCCCGTCCGGGCACGGCGAGGAGAAACTGAGGCAGGAGCCGGGGGGGCCCGACGGCTGCCCGGGTCCCGACAAGCCCGGCGGGGCGGGCTGGAGGCGGGGGATGAAGCTCCCCGGAGTCGCCGGCGGAGAAAGGATGGGGGGGCGGGGGGGCGCTCTCTCCGCCGCTTCTCCCAGGACCGGGGCAAGCCTCGCTCCGTGCCTCAGTTTCCCAGCGGGGGAAGGGGCTGGGGGAGCCTTTTAGCGGGGGAGAAGCAGCCCAAAGCTCCCCCGGAGACCCTCCGTGCGTGGTCCAGCTGCTCGTCCGGGGCTGTGGCTGGACCAAGATGGTTTCCTGCCCGCTGAGATGGCTCCTGCAGCAGCAGCGCTGGTGCAAAACCAGTTTTGGGGTGTGTGCAAGGTGTCTCGGGTACCCCAGGAAATGCACCATCAACCTTTCCCAGCTGGGCTCGCACCAAAGCTCCAAGCCTTCTGCACAGTGTCTACTTGTGGGGGAGAAGGGGGGACCACCATTAAAAACCCCTGCTGGTGGGCAGGGAGGGGTGTGTGTCGGGGGGTGAGCCCTGGGTGGTAAAGTCACATCAACTTTGAGAGGGGGTGATGGGAATTGTCCCGTCGAGATGGCAGATGACAAACCCTCGAGAAACTCCGCTCGCTGACAGCGAGGTGCTGGTGCTAACCACATCCTCCACCTCCTCTAACAACGACAGCCGAAAGAGGAGAGGGGACATGGAGGCCTTCTCGTCCCCTTCCCTCCCCTTGGCCGCAGGGCGCCTGGCCCTTCTGGTAACCACAAGGGTAGCAGCTCTTTGTTTCGGGTTCTCTGGGATTTCTGTTGTTGGAGAAGGGAAAAATGGCCACATGCCCCTCTCCCTGGGTGCAAGGGAGGGGAGGAAGCAGTGCAGCATCTTGAGCTAGGAAAAAAACAAAACAAAAAGCAGGAGCCAAGCAGCAGTGGGGTACATATGGAAGTTTATTGGAGAAGGCTACATGGTGGGGAGGTGGGAGAGGAGAGGCTGAGCCCGGCCAGCGTTGCCCGGGGCTGGGAGCAGGGAGAAGGGGTCTTTGCCAGCTTCTCCTCGCTGGTGGCTGGGCTGCACGCAGGAGGAACCTCTGCTTCCTCATGCCCCTGGGCAGACGTCAGTCACTGCTTCTCTTAGGGCTCACCCGCTCCCCTCGGCTCCCCGGCCATCAGGTTGCAGGCCACCTTGTGCTTCTGCCAGTGCTGGACCTGGCATGCCCTGGGGAGGGAAAGGCCATGGCTCAGGGGTCCGGTGATGTACTCCTCCAGGTGCTGGGAGGGATGTGGCACGGCCGAGCATTAGCCCCACAGGGAAGCAGGCTGGGCCCCCAATTTGGAGGGCTAAGAGGGTTTAACGACACAGCTATAACCAGACCTTGCCAGATGGTTCAGGATGAGAGGAGATTTAATTTGCTGCCACCATCCCAGCTGCCACATCCCAGCCCATCACCCACAGAGCCATGGGTGCTTTCCTCCCTGCTCCTGCCCCACCAAGGTGCAGAAAAGGCAGACAGTGGCACCATGGCCTGTCGTTCATTGCTGTTGGCACAGGCCACTCAGCACCTGGCGGTGGTGACACAGCACTCACCAGCATCTCCTCCACCAGTGTCCCACACATCAGCCCCACTGTAAGACTCAGAGAGGTACGTGGCAAGGGGAGAGTCAGCAGCTCTCACAGCAGCAGTGGGACACCTGGCTTCCTCTGGTGAGGTCTATAGTGCTCTAGGGAGCAGGGGGCACTGGGGGGGGGGGGCTACAGAGGGCACTGGGGGTGGTAGGGGACACTGGGGGATCCCTTACCGTGTGCAGTACCACTCATTCCGGCAGCGAGAGCACCGCTTGGCTGCCTCCATGCCGCACGCCCCGCAGCGGGGCTTGTTGGGGGCCAGAGCCTCCATCGTGTCCAGGCTGTAGGTCTGTGCCCACCTGTGGTGGGCAGAAATGGTGTGAGGCTGCACATAGGAACTGCTGACAAGGAGCGAGCTGTCCTCGCTGCACCCTGACACCAAGGGGACATCCCCAGGCGGGACCACAGACCCCTCTGTCCTCCCAGTGCTGAGATCCAGACCCTGCTGAGGGGGGTGCTGGCTCCACAGGGTGCCCTCTGTGCCAGGTCCTTACCTGCGTGCCTGGAGCTTCAGCTCCTCCTCAGTGGGGCTGAAGAAATGCTTCACCTGGTACTTGGCGATGGCCTCCCACTTCCCTGCGTTTTTCTTGAGGATGCAGTCCCAGATGATGGGAACCTGGTGGGAGAGGCAGAGCAGGAAGAAGAGGAGCTTGTGGCCAGACTGAACACACTGTGGTACAGAGGCATTTGGGGGACAGAGGTGCACCCAGTCCTGGGCACAAGGAGGGGGGGGGGTGTGTGTCCCTGAAGGACAAGTGGAGGCAGGACATGCAGAGGTGAAGGCACAGGGAGCGAGGGTGTGCTTTTGGGTGGGCAGAGGGGACAGATCAGCTCCACCATTGAACATTCAGGAGAAACAAGGCGTAACATTCGGGGTCTGGTTGGGAGCGAGAGTTCGGGCCCGAGGCCCAAGCTCCTGCACAGAAAGCCCTGGGATCTCAGTGCGTTGGCAGCAGCATGAACCCTGTGCTCCGGAGACGTTTGCCTGAGCAGATTTTTCCACTCGTCACTTCCCTGAAGATGAACACTCGGGGAAGGGCTGGTCGGCACGAAAGGGAAAGTGCCAGCCAGGAGCAGTGCGTGGAGCTCTGGCTCCGGAGAGGACGATGCTGCTTCACACAGCACTGCTTCTTCAGCAGAGTAAAAATATCCAGGCCTGGAAGGGGAGGAGGCTGCTCTGGAAGTAACCAAATGGAAAAAGGCCTTTTCGAAGTTTGGCTCGACAACAAGGAATGAGTTCACCGCTTTCTGGGCAGAGCGGGGAGACCACGTGTGTGCTTCCAGCTGGCTCCCCCTGCCCACCCGCTGTGCTCAGCCCCAGCCCTTGGCGGAGGCAGGAGCAGGGCCGGCACAAAAGCAGAGCTACTGAGAGGGTCAGCAGCCTGGGCGAGGGCTGGACGAGGTCCCCAGCATGACAGCTGCCTGTCCCTGCCCCACGGACACGCTGGCAGTTAAGCACGTGGAGTGAATCCATAACCAACTCTGCCCTGCTGCCATCCCCAGCTCCAACTGCTCGGCTGGACCACCTGCAGCTTTCCCCAGCCCCAGCTCTCCACACGGGCCATGGCTCCAGCTCACCTCCTCCTGAGCCACACAGCCAACTGCACCGGGGGCCCAAATGGCCGCTGCCCGACCCACCCGTCCGCTCCGGGAAGCGGCGCGGGATCCTCCAGCAGCAGGGAAGAGCCTCTGCTCTCCCAGCCCTTCTCAGCTGCCCCTTCACAGATCTGCCCACCCCTTCTCAGCTGCCCCATCACAGGTCTGCCCACCCCCTCGCACAGTTTCTCCCCCCCAGCTCACGAGAAGGCAGCAGAAACACTTTGCTCCAGAGGTCACCGCTGTAGAGATTAAAAGCCCCAAGGACTCCATGCTGTCTGAACACCTTCAGGGCCCAACTCCTGAGCCCCCAGACATCAGCTGGGGCCAGTTTGACTACAGTCTCTGCCACCAGACCTTGGCATCCCTCCCTCTGCAGTGTGCCAAGCAATCCCAGGCCAGGGCTGTAGAAGGGACTCTTCCATGGGAAGTCCAGAATCCCCATTTTCAGCAGGAAAACGCTGATAAATGTTAAATAAAGAGTTAATTGTAAAAACAAGCCAGCAGCCACCACACAGAGGACTCAGGGCAATCTGGAGAGCTGTTTTTAACCCAGCATTTACGCCTTTAGCTGTGACTACTTGGCCACTGCTGTGGCAGAAGTCTATGAATGACCTGGAAGTCAACTTTGCCAGCAATAAGGATGTAATAGTGAGCTGGGTGCTTGGCTGCTCCTCTCCAGAGCTGAGCTTGGTTGGAGGAAAAGGGAGTAGAGAGCTATCAGGCTGAAAGCAGAGCAGTGGGAGAGATGGAGGAAAAGCCACAGGATACCTGCTCCAGGACAAGATCCTTTTTTGGGGGAGCTGGCTCTGTCACTGCAAGGTGGCTCAGAAATCTCTGCAACTCCACCAGGTTGGGCAGCTGGTCAATGAGGATGTCTGTCAGGAACGCACGGAGCTGTAGCCACAGAGAAGAGAAGAGAGAACAGAGAGAGGTCAATTCAAGGAAGCCAGAGCTAGGGAAGCAGCCTGGCAAGAGCAGGGATCCCTGGGGCACTGGCAGAACAACCGTGGGGGTCCCACAGGATGCACTCACAAACACAAGCTCTGCTGATGCTGGCATGGTGACAGACCCCACTGCTCTCCCACCACTGGCTGTTAGAAGCCCGCAGCAAGGATGGGGAGAGATGCCTGGAGGAGCCTACTGCTAGCAAGGTCTTACTCTGTGCTGCAGACCCCACAGCCTTCGTGGTGTAGGATCCTACCTTGAGGAGTTGGCTCTTGTTGAAGCCATCAAAATGGTATTTGCGCTGGCATTCAGGGCTGAGCAGGAGGTTGAGGAGGGCAAGCCACACCTGCCCATCGAGTTTGGTCATCTTCACCTGGTCTTCAGGTGGCACCACGTGCCACGCGCCATTCTCAAACTTCTTGAGCTTGCCTGAGGGACAGAGGAACACACAGCTGCAGGGAGAGACAGCGCTGCCCAAGGGAAGACAGCTCAAAGGTGGGGATGCTGGCCTGCGCTCACTTCCTCACTCTGCCACAGGTAAGCCCCTCTGCTTCTGCCTGCCTCAGTTTCCCCACCCCTTTGCTCTGCACAGGGGCCTTCTTGGTGCTGAGGCAATATGTTAGAGAGCACAAAAAGCGTAAAGAATATGTATTAAAAAATGGGGATGTGGTAGGAACTGAAAGATCCCTGTGATATCTCCCTCTGTACACAGCCAGGAGTGCAGAGCACTGGTAGATGGTGTGGGAGTCCACACAAGAGAGTGGCGGGAGAGGCATGTTTTGGGATATCAGCACAGCCAATATCTGCTCTTCTGGAGGTTCTTCGGCCAGTGAAAGCCAGAATTAGCATGAATATAACAGAAGTGACAAAAAAAGCTCCAGAAGCTACTGTGCTGCTCTTGGCAGGGGGCGGAGGCGGATGTAACCCTACATCTGCACAGCCTGGAAGTGCCTTTGCACTCTTGGTTCTTTACAGTCCCTCCCCCAGGGCCCTGGATCAAAGCTCCCTCTGACACCCCGAGAGAAGGGATGTGTTTCCTGGCTGGAGGAAGGAGGAAAGCTCTCACATCCAGCTGGGCTGCTCTCGGCAGGCACAGAGCCACGTGCTTCCCAGCATGGCTTCCTCCCCTGCCCGCGCTGTGACCCCCATGGTGCAGGGCTGGGGAGGGGAGCATGGGTTCCCATGCCCCAGGCTGTGCCCCACCACTGCTCGGCGGCAGGGAAGCTGGGGGGCTGCAGAGGTGCAGGAGGCAGGGCCAATGGGCACAACCTGATGAGAGGCATTCCACAAGAGCAAGGCTCAGCAATCAACAGCTTCAGGGCAATGGGTTTGCTGTGAGGGACAGCCCACGTCTGGGTCCAGCTCTTCGTGCTGTCCCAGAGAGGTGCAGGCAGGCTGAGATTGGCACCTTGGTCTTTCTGCATCCAGGACAAGACTCCTCAGAGGAGCAAGTGGGGCTGGCAGACGTGTTACGCTCCTGCTCCCGTCCTGGCCATGATCATCTCAGATGACACGCAGCCATGTGCCAGGACTGGCTTTTGGGAGCAACGCTGTGTCCCCAGTCCAGCTGTGCTGCAGCTGCTTTCCAGCTGAAGAGCTTCAGGCAGGGAACACTACTGAGGAGCAAGGGGAGGAGGCTGGAGGGGAGGGTAAGGGGGTGAGCAGCTTTCTGCAAGGGCTCCTGCAGCGGCCCAGTCAGTGGATGAAGGTCCCAGCATGTCACCACGGTGCCACGTGGGCATGATAATTACCTGCTTCCTGGCAGCTCCAGGGGCAATGCTCCACCAGCGCGACAAGGAGACAGGGCAGGTTGTGGGTGTTCAGCATCCGTGTCAGCGCGCTCAGGGGCAGACTGGAGATAGGACAGAAAGGGTGAAACAGCACTCACAGACAAATGCCAGAACAGATACAAACACTCCCCGAGGCAACTGGGAGAGGCAGGACAAAAAACAAAGATCTGGGTTCCCGCAAGTACCACAGAGCAGGGTGGAGTGCTGCTGCCTCTGCCTCTGGGGTGCAGTGTCACTGCCACCACGGATACAGCCAGCTGCTGAAAGGGGTCCAGATGCCTGCTGCAACCCCATAGGGATCTCCACTCAGCATGTCCTCTGCTGCTCCTGGGCACCTACCTCTCCACCTGATCGGTGATGAACCGCAGCACAGACAGGGCTTTCAGGGAAATCTCAAACTCCATTGTTTCTGCCTGCTTCTGCAGCTCCTGCGGAGGGACAAGCACAGCCTTGGGATTTCAGGCCCCATTTCCCAGGAGCTGCAGGGAGGCAGCCTCTTGGCTCCACATCGATAACCACAGACTGGGGAGGAAACTAGAGCCCTGCAAAACAAACTGTTTCTCATCTTGACTGTGCCAGTGCTGCCTGTTTGCCAGGGCAGCCACAAAGTGTTGGCAGCCCACTGTTGCTTGTCCCTCATCTCCCTACCCCTAACACATCATGGGTGGCTACCAGCACCAGTGGACCTGCACAGGGACACCCCCTGAAAGAGGCCAGTCCCAGACTGCTCCTCTCTCCTCTTCTGGTATCGTTTTGTGGCCCACAAGACATGTGAGGCTGAAGGAGGGGAAGCTGCACAATCAGAAGAGGAACTGGAGAAGGAGGGAGAAACTTGGCCCTGGTGCAGCTCCAATCCTACATCACCCCACGTGGCTCTGCCTCTCCCCTCCAGCTTGCGTAGATCCAGCTGGAATATCTGCCTGTGGTTATCCAGCCCGCAGATACGCCACGCTCTCCAGCCACCCGACCTCCTTCCCTTCCCAGTGTGGGCACCCCATTCATCCCCCACACACTCAGGCTGACAGTCTGACCCCACTCTGACTCAGCCTCTTTTGAGGCCACCAGGATGGCTAGGCTGAGAGGTGCCATGTCCTTCTTTCTCCCTGTTCCAGGCAGGGCTCCTCCTCTCCAGCCCCAGAGGCTCAGCAGCTCACATCTTTGTGTGCAGAGCACTGACCTCAGCAACTCCTATTCCACTAAAGCACCGCTGCAACTGTTGCCTTCCAAATTCCTGTGGTGAGAAGCCCTGCGCTCCCCATGCCGGTGCCCCACGCACTACTGAGGAAGCCTTTCGGGCTCTTTCCGCTCATCTCCCTCTCAAAACTCCTCCAGTGAAGCTCCTCCTGGTATTCAGACCTCAAATCTGCTACTTTCAAGCAGGCACTTTTGCCTGTGCTTCTGAGGGACAGCAGATCAGGTCCTGCTCCAGGGGTTATTACCGTACACAGTCACAAAGGACAGCAGGCTCCACAACACAGGAGAGGGCAGGAACAGTTTTTTCGTAGGGGGTTATTGTGTGTAGAGTCAGGAGGGGCTGGAATGAATCAGAGGAAACCAGGCTCCTTGGGAGACGAGCGCTTTTTTGAACCCTATTGGCTAGAAAAGGTCTATTTTATTTCCCCCTTGAACCATGTCAAAGCTCTAACAGAGACACCCCCTTTCCCCTCCCCAGCTGGGAAAACATTTCCTGGAAAACATCCCTATTGTGCTCTGGAGCCCTCCACTTCCTTCCCTTTTCTGGAAGAGGAGCACGTGCTTGGGCAAGAAGCCAAAGGATGGAGGCGATGCAGGGAGGTATGGCCAAGCTTGCAGCCTATCTCTTTAACCCTGCTTCTCCAGACGCTCCTCGTGCTGTGCACAGTTTAAGGAAGAAACGTGAGGTGCTGAGAAGCAAAGTCCCAGAAGCAAAGAGAGGTCCTGCACCAGGAAGATATGTGTGGCAGCCCTGAAACACCTGACTGGGAACAGCTTCAGGCTCAGGTCAGCACAGAGGGGAGGTAGTTCTCAGAGAGATGAGGAATTTGGGGGGAAACACAATGAGACAATTCCTAGTCATATCACAGAATCACCTTGGTTGGAAGGGACCTTCTAAGATCATCTAGTCCAACCAATGAAAAAAACCCAACAACCCCCCCCCAAAAAAAACCCCCACACCCCACCCCACACTCAAACCACCACCAACCCAACACTAATCCATATCCCGAGCACCATGTCAACTCATCTCTTGAACACCTCCAGGGATGGTGCCTCATCCACCTCCCTGGGCAGCCCATTCCAATGCCTGACAACCCTTTCAGGAAAGAAATATTTCCTAATATCTAACCTGAACCTCCCCTGGTGCAATTTGAAGCCATTACCCCTTGTCCTATCATCTGTGACCACAACATGGGTTGTCTCTTTTAAGAGAGCATGTCAGCTCTCCAGTGTCACCAGACTCAGTGCGAGTGCCAGCTCAGACCGTGTCCTGCAGGAAGCCTCAAGCTGGTACTGTCAGGAGAGAGGGTGGAAGTGTGGCTGCAGGGTGGAGGGAAGTGGGTGCAGTTGCCAGCCCAGCCAAGCTGCTTCAGGGATGAGCACCAGCACCAGATGCCCTCCCAGATGGGTGGGAGGTGCTGAGGTTGCAGCCAAGGTGTTCTCCAGAGGAAGCCCCCCCCGACCCTCTGTGCCTCTTCAGGCTGCCCTCATCTTCCATCACACATGGCCCCAATATGCTACAGGACTTTCTCCTCACCTGCATGGACGAGGGGCTGGCCAGATCCTCAGGACAAAGCTTTGTCAGGGTCATTGTCTCTCCATTGGTGCTCCGAGCTGCGAGCAGGGTCAGTTTGCGGTGGCAGTAATCAATTAAATCCAGAATGCTGTCCTCTGCTGACTCACAGATCTCCTTCACAATGACAAGTATCACAAAGGGTCACCCCCCCACAGCTGTGGCTTTCCACCCCCAGGGGCTTTCCACCAAAAAAAGTTGAACCTGCCTCTTACCTTGTAAAAAAACACAGTCTCCAAGAGGTTAATGATAGAGGCTTCATGATGCAGCTGAAGGAGGAAAATGGTAAAAATGAGGTAAAAGTGGAGCGGTCACCGGGACGGGGAAAAGCTGCGTATGTAGTTGTGGCTAAATGCAAGTCTGAGAGCCAAATCCAAGAGATTTGATCTTCAAAACAACTCTAGTTCATACAGTTCATATTAATATTTACATTAACATGCCTATGACACTACAGCAGGCTGACAGAGAACCACACTTCCCAATAGGCAGGGCTTTTCGGGGCTATGTCCCTGATGTCTCATAGCCCTCAGGCAAGCTGCAGCCCCTGGCAACGAGCCTCTGCTCGGCTTCCCTGCTCTCAGCCCCCTGGGACCGGGGCAGACAGCCTTATCCCAGGATAAGGAGACTGGGAACCATGAGATAAGCTGCCTCGAGGCAACACTGTGACAAACAGCTGCCCAGGGAAGACATCACTTTGCCTCAGCAAGGTGCTGCCCTTGCCTGAAAACGGGCTAAAATTTCCAAGCCTTAGGTGGCTTTCACTTAGGACAAGGGCTGTGTCCCTCTGCAGAGAAGACAACTTTCTGAGATCATTCCCTTGCTAAGAACGGCCCAAGGGACCACTGCTCCCAAAAGCTCAGCAGCTCAGTACAAAAAAAGCTACATTTTTCTAAATCCAGAGGCACTTAACCTCAGAGAGCCCTCTGGTTAGAGATGCTGGGAAAAAACAGCACTCAGAGGGGGCCAATGCCCCTGGGGTGTTGCTGCCTGGGAGCGAGGGTAGCAGTGGGAGCTTCAAGCCAGGAGCACAGCTGCACCAGGAGCATCTTTTGCTCCAGCAAGCCCCTGTGTGGGTTTAGGCATGGGCATGGAGCTGAGCTCCCCTGGGAGGGGGTCCTTATCCCTCCTTGGAGCAAGGCACTTGCAACTTGGGGAAACCAGGTGCTTCCTACTGTGTCACACTGTCCAGCACAGCTCCTCAGCTTGGTGAGGTGTAAAACCCCAGCTCTGAGATCTTCAGGCCAAGATTTATTTTTAAGCATAGTAGTGCCTGCCCAATTTCTAGGCTCATTCCTACTGCTCCCTCTACTCACCACCACGTAGATGGGGAAGGTGCTTCTTAGCTTCAAGTCCTTGAGTCGGCACAGCACGGGAAAGATCTTGTGCTTCCAGATCTCTACAGAGATCAGCTCCCCAATGAGAACAGTAATCTAGAGAGGGGAGAGGGGAGTAAAACCGTTCAGACCTGTGCTAATGCTCAGCTGCACAGCTTGGGAGACTTGGGAGTCATCCCACAGAGGAGGGTGGCCTTGGGGCACAGTCTGTATCCACCCAGCTTAGATATCAACAGCTTTTCTCCAACAGACCAGAGGACAGAGAAAGCTCCTGGAGTTGCAAAGAGGGAAGATGACCCCAAGGAGCAGGGCACCACACACATTCTGGGGCTGGGACACCTTGGGTATAGGGCAGAGATTTACTACCAGAGGGGCTGGTGCACAGAAGAGATCAAAACAACCTCTAGAGAGGAACCAGAGAGCAGCAAGCAGAAATACCAGTTTGAACTTTAATTTAAAAAAAACCAAAACACTGGCAAACCACCAGTCAAATATCATTGTCAGAGTTACAGTAGATCCTTCACCATTTTATTACAAAATTGCACATTGTCCACAAGACAACCCCAGGTCGAACCTAAAGGCCTGACACTGGGGATCACCCCCAGACCCAAGGAGGCTCACCTTGGCATGGGTGACCAGCAGCTCAGTGAGGAGCTGCTCCTGGCCTGCAGAAGCGCTCAGGATGGCATGTATATTGAGCTTCTCCACGTACTCGTGCTGCTGAAGCCATCTGCAGGACACCCCACAAAAACATCAGTGCCAGAGACCTCTGGCCACTGGCTTTGGGGCTCCGCTGCACTCCTGGAGAGGGTCCCTCATTCAGGGAAACCTGCTCCCAGCACCCCCATCCCCAGGAATGCCCCAAGCCTGCCAACCAAGCACCCCCAAGCCCCACATTGCACCCTGAGTCTGCACTCCCTGGGGCATCAGCTTCACCTGTGGCAGCCCCACTACCCTCCTGCCTGCCCTCAGCAACATCCAGTGAGACATCCCACGTGGGGACACCCCAAAAGGTTCTCTTCTCCATCGCCCCTATCCACACAGACCCTACCCTCTGGAGACATCCCAGATCTGGACCCTTCCTGGCCTCCCCATCTCACACGGACCATCCTCTCCCTCCCACCCCTTCCTGAATTGGGGCCCCTCCTCTCTTCTGTCCTACCTAGACTTTCTGGGGTCACCTCAAAACTGGGGCCCATCCTCTCTAGCCTAGATCTTCTGGGGACCGCCTCCTTATCCCCACCCAGACCCTCTGAAGACACCCCAAAACCAGACTCCTTCCTCTCTCCCCCAGACCTTTCATGGATGTGCCTTCCTCAGACCTGGGACCCCTCCTTACCTCCATCCAGATCCTTTGGGGAGGCCCCAAAACCTGGTTCCCTCCTGTCCCCCCCTCCTCACAGGCTTCCAATGGGGACGACTCAAACGTAGAACCCCTTCTTTGCGCTTCCCCCACTCAGACCCTCCGGGGACACCCCAGAAGCAGGGCCCTACCCCTTTAGCCCTGTCCCCAACAAAGTCGCGTCCCCCTCCTTCCCCTCCCCGCACCCCTGTCCGCCGGTGTCCCGCAGTTCGGTGCCTTGCAACGCCCGCACCAGCGCCTCGGCCTCGGCAGGCAGCAGCGGGGCCGGCCCGGCCATGGCGTCGTCGTCGCTATGGCAACGGGGAGCGCTGGCGGAGACGCTGCCGCCCCCTGGCGGTGCGGGGGGCTAGTGTGTCCTTTGGCACCCCCTGGCGGCGCGGAGGAGCGACGGCGGCTGGCGGGGCGCGCCGGGGCGGGGGCACACACAAGGAAGGACAAGAGGAGCCCCGGTGCGGACCCCGGCTGCCATCCCCGCCGTCACTTCCAGCACACGATGATGTTGGGGTCGTTCTCCAGGCGCTCATCCAGCTCCTTGTAACTCATACCTAAGGGGGTGACAGGGGGGGGTGTCACTGGGGTGCCCAGCAGTGGTGTTGGGGGGGGGTTGACTAGGTCCCCCAATCCCTCCCCCCTAGCAGCATGGGCTTGGCAGCTCGGTTCAGCACAGAGAGCGGTTTAAAGGCTCCCAAATGGGCAAGGGAGACCTTGAAACCAGCCCCCTGCTTCCCACCAGCCCCGGGAGCTAGCGGAGGAGCCCAGATCCTCACCAGTCTTGCAGCAGATCTCATCGTAGCTGTGGCAGCCCGTGTACAGCCGGGCTGGGTGGCTCCGCTCATCCCGGGCAACCTTGACAGGGTATTTCTGGAGCCGTCGGATAAGACCCTTCATCAAGCCAAACTGGATGAGCCTCCTGGGGGAAAAGGAAGGAAGAAACTGGGACCATGATACCGAGGTCTCAAACACCCCAGCTCCCCGTCATTCCCTCCTGGTTCCACCACACCACACCACTGCCTCAGCTTCCCCAGCCACAGACGCACAGGTTGGGGATTCCCTCCTCACTCCCCCGGACACCCTCAGTGTCACTGCTCAGCGCTCGGGGACCGAGCAGGAGGGTGCTGGCTCTGACCTCTCGTCCACTCTCTGGAGCTGCAGGGTGTAGCGGGAGATGAGGTCTCGCACTGTCGTGCCAGGGCTCAGCCCGCAGTACAGCTGGAAGACATCCCTGAGGCTGGCTCGCTTGTGCCCTGTGGGGACGAGTCACCTGTCACCTGGTGGGGACAAGTCACCTTTCCCTCTGCCTCTGCTGGCAGCCCAGGGCACTGTCACCGTACCTTGTTTGGTGACGTAGGAGAGACACTCTTCCTGGAGACACTTGTCATCCACCAGGTCCTGGACCTTTGGTGTGGTGCAGTAGACATTGGAGTACTGGAGGGCAAGGGAAAACCAGCTCTATTAAGCCACGGCTCGGAGATAGACCCGCCCCGTTCCAAACCCCCTTGCCCCCACTGTGTGACCACCCCAACAGCACAGCCAACAGAATCCCACTCATGGTCCCACGCTCTGTGACCTGACCCACCTGGAGTATGGAGACGAGCGTGACGACCCCATAGTACCTGCAGATGGAGAGGGAAACGTGAGAGACCCTCTCTGCCAGCCCCTCCCACCCCTCCCGCAGGCTGGCCAGGCCCCCTCCCACGCACTCACAGCAGGTTCTGCACGGCAATGCGCACCAAGTTCAGCTCCACGTCAGCTTCTGCAGAAATCTTCTGGACGTGCCGAAAGCCATCGATGTAGGGCAGGATCTAGGAGGGGAGGAGGTAAGAGCTAAGAGGGGAGAGAAGCAGAGAAGCCCAAAGCATCACCCTGAAGCCTGAGAAACTCCCCTGCATCTGGGAGCACGTTGGGATGGGAAGGCTCCATCCCCAGCAGCATTTTATCCTCGTGTTGGGTGAATGGGGTGCTCACAGATGGGAGCACAAAGAAAGAGGAACACCAAACTGTGCTCATTAACGTGGTGATCTCTGGGACAGCCCGACTCCCTTAATGGAAACAGATCCTGTTCAAAGTGTAGCCACCCCCGTCAAGCACACAAACCTGCTGCGTGGTGAGATCCCACTGGGTGTTGAAGAAGTCATCCTTGTCTTGGGTGAAGACAGGGACATCATACTCCTGCACGATAGGGGGGTCTGGGCGCTGCTCGATCACCTTCAGATGGATGGTGTTCGACTCATCTGGCCAGGGAAGGGGGTGTGCTCAGGTCCCACAGAAATTTCTGCTCATGACCATCAGCCCCACCACGTGGAAGAAGGTGTTTGCAGCCCATAACCCCATCCCTCCCAGGTCTTCCCATCATCCAGGGCAAGGCTGGCTCAGCTGCCCTACAGCTCTAAGAGCAGAGAGGAGCAGTGTAGGCAGAGCCAACCCGGGCAGGGGATGGCCCAGCTGCCACTCAGCCCTGCCCTGTCCTTTCTTCCAGGCCAGGGGCAGCATGGCTGCTGTACCTATGGGCAGGGTGCACTTCCCCTTGGCATTCAGCTCCTCCAGCAGGATGGTCATGATGGGAACCAGCTTCTGTTTACTCTCCTCGTTGGAGATGAAGCCGCTTTCCAGCTAAAGAGAGCAGGAAATCAAGTCATCTCCCCCACTCAGAGTTATGGGCCAAAGGATCCACAAGTTTCTGCTCCCATCCTCCCTCCAACTTCCAGTGAAATCCCCTCCTTGCTGTAAACCTGACCCCTACCACAGAGCTGGCTCAGGCCTCACCTCGAGGGTGGTGAGGTAGCCAGCCAGTTTCTTCACGATGGGCTCCAGCGCACAGGCCTTGGCTCTGGCATCGCACACGAAGCCCAGGTTGAAGAGCAGAGCGTTTCGGCTGTACTTCTTGTGCTCGATACAGACAGGGCAGCCAATCAGCTTCTTCTCCATGGCCGTTCTGTGGGAAGACAAGTATAACCTGCATCTATGCCCTCAGGAAGGCCTGAGCCCCACTCAAGGCTAGTTCCCAATTGGCTCTAGAGGTGGGAGCTTCTCTGCTCTGCAGGAAAAACAATGTCTAAACCCCAAATACTCAGAGTGAAAAACACACAGTCTGAAGAAGGTGGAAAAGAGCCATCAGAGAAGAAAAGAGTCTCCTTTCAAAACCACCACGGATCTCAAGACTTGTTTGAGGCTCATGGATCTGAGGCTGGCAGAGAACCACAGGCAGCACCAGCCACCCCCACAATCCCACACCCAACCCTCCTGGCGTGGGTAACTGTGGGCATTGCAATGGACCTGCTGACCACCAGGACAAAAATCCCTGTAGCCCAGAGCTGGCAGCTGGCACCATCACATCACTCAGCCTTCAACTCCTGAAAGTGGAGACCTGCCCAGTTGTGGTGAGGACAAGGGATCTCAGGGGGAAGGGCAACACTTGCCGACACTCACACGGTGATCAGCTTGTTCTGCAGCTCGGGTTTGGTGATGACATACACCTGAATGGTGTCGAACAGCTCCCGGGAGATGAAGTCCTCCGGCACCTGCAGCGGCACAGAAGGCCCCGCTCCAGCCTCACCTGCTTGCCCAGCCCCGGCCCCCCAAACCCGACGGTCTCCATTCCCCCATTCTCCCCTATGGGCGCTCCAAGGCCTCAGTTTCCCCAGCGGGAAGATGCTCCCGGGCTCTCGTCAAGGCCTTGCCCCGGTACTAGCCCCCCGATAGGTGTCCTCAGGCCCCGCTTCCCCTCCTCAGGAGCCTCAGGCCGAGGCTCCCTCCACACCTGGTAGGTGATCTTGGGCCCCAGCGTGGGGTGGAACTCGCTGAAGAAGACGCACTCGATCCGGCCGCCCATGGCCAGACCGAACGGGCCTCCGGGGTAGCGACGGCGGCAGCGGGGGAGCGGCCCACAAGGCGCATGCGCCGACCGCCCAGCCCGGGTACCGTAACGGCGATGCCGAGGGACGTCACGTCACAAGGCCGCGCCGGAAAAAGGCGGACTCTCGAGTTGAGCGACAGCACAGCCACCCATTCAGCGACGGCATAGTACGGCGGAGGCGGGCCCTAGCGCGGACGGACAGCCCGACTGGCCCAATCAGAGAGGGGGTTCCTCTCCCCTCCAGTCCCGCCCCTCTCGGCGGCGGCCGTTCCACCGCCGGCCGCCATGGCCCTGACGGCCGAGACCGAGTCCCGGCTGTACCGCTCCTTGCGTGCCGCCGCTGGCGCCGCTGCCCACCTGGTGGCGCTGGGCTTCCCCACCGTAGTAGCCGTGCTGGCGCGGCCCGGATCCAGTGAGTGCCGCGGACCGGGACCGGGACCGGGGGGTAGGGGGGCGGCGGGCCGGGCCTCTCCTCAGCTCCTCTCACCTCAGCGCCTGCCCTTCCCTTGCAGGCCTCTTCTCCTGGCACCCGCTGCTCATGGCCCTTGCGGTAAGTCCCGCCGCCCCGGTGACCGGCCACTTCCTCTGCCAGCCGCACCTCCCTCCGGGAGAGGAAGGGGCTCCGCTTGGCGGAGAGGACGAGGCCACTCTGCCGTCCGTGGGTGGCGGGAGGCTGAGCCCCGGGAGAGGCGGACCTGCCCCCCGTGCCAATTCCCCCTCTCCCTGCCCTCTGTCTCCCAGTTCTCCTTCCTGATGACGGAAGCCCTGCTGATATTCTCCCCGGAGATCTCGCTGCTCCGTTCCTTCTCCCGCAAAGTCAAAGTGCGGGCGCACTGGGCCCTCCAGCTGCTGGCCCTCCTCTGCGCCCTGCTGGGGCTGGGCATCATCACCTACAACAAGCACCTGAACGGCAAGGCCCACTTTGTCACCTGGCATGGCCTGACAGGGCTGCTGACCGTGCTGTATGCCACCGGGCAGTGCGCAGGGGGGGTGCTCCTGCTCTACCCCAAGCTGATGAAGAACTGGACGCTGGCCAAACTGAAGCTGTACCATGCCACCTCGGGGCTGGTGGGCTACTTGCTGGGCTGTGCCAGCCTGATGCTGGGCATGTGCTCCCTGTGGTTCACCACTTCAGTCACCAGCGTCTGCTGGTACCTCACCATGCTGTGTCCCCTTCTCACCAGCCTGGTTATCATGAACCAGGTGAGCAATGCTTACCTGTACCGCAAGCGGAGCCAGCACTGAGGGCTCGGCGTGGATCCAAACTTCCCCCTGCGCGAGCCAGCAAGGCCGGGGCTTGTCCCCGCAGGTCCCTGTGGGTATCCCCTGCTCGCACAGGGTCTCCTCAAAACTAGATTTCTGTCTACTCGTGTCTCGTTAGTCCTGGATTATCTGTAGTGTCTCGTCTCCCAGGGAGCAGCTACGATGTACGTGACACCGAGCGGGCAGGAGCTGCCCGTCTTGTGCCTGCCCCGGTGGGGATGTTTCCCAGCACAGGTAACGCTGCTGGTCCCTGCAGCAGCTTGGTGCTCAGTGCTGGGAACCAGAGGGGTCACTCAGGATTCCTGCTCCTTTTCTCTTCCCTTGCCACCCAGGGCTGCTTCAGAGCAGGGAGGACAGGAGCTGTCACATTCCTGGTGAGGAGAGCAGAGTCCCTGCTCGCTTGGGAGGCTGCAGTGGGCACCACACTGTTGCAAAAGGCAGTTTGGCCAGTAAAAGCGCAGCGCACGGTTGTGGCTTCAGCCACGGGAGGGCTGAAGCAGGGTGGCAGCACCCAAAGTGTCCATCCCCATCCCCATGGTACAGCTCTGCACAGAGAGTCGGGGGGTGGGGGGTCTCTGGGACGGGCACAGACAGCCCTGTCACCACGCACAAATCCTTACTGCAGGCTGGGACAGCGAAGCTTTAACCCGGGTGGGAGGTGGGGTCACTTTACAGAGCAAACTACCGAGATGAGATGTAAACTGGCAGCCTGTGAAAGCGTTTTTTGTCCTTCTGAGGGGCACAGGGACCAGTGCGAGCATGGCAGGAGCAGGGCTCGGGACAAGCCCTCGAGCCAGCCTGCGAAACAGCCCTTGGGAAAGCAGAAAGCAACCTCCTCACTTCTCACCTTCCTTCCAGCCTGCTCGTCGTCAGGGCAGCTGGGTGCTGCGAGGCTCCATCTGCTGCAGCAGCTCCTCCTTGGCACATACCCTGCTCCCGGCAGGGCCGGAGAGCTGGAAGCAGCTCCCAGGCTGGGAAATTCCTCTGTATCCAGAGCTTTTATTCAATAAAGATTTCAGGCAGCTACAGTGCGATGAGCCCTGTTTCCCGCCCAGGGAGGGGGTTTTGGGGTGCCGGCAGATATCCCCACCCTCCCCATGCTTGCAAAGGGTTTCTCCCAACCTGCTGGAAGCATCCAGAAAGAAACCCCCTCTCCATACTCCTGTGCACGAGCCCCTGTGAGTGACTCTGTGCCCAGTCCCTCTGCTGTGGGAGCCAACTCTTTCAAAGAACTCTTTATTGATAACGAAATGTCTTTTTTTTTTTTTTCACCAATTGACAAAACCTTCTCATGTGGTCCTTAAAAAAAATAATCATGACACCATTGACCCACGTCCTGGGCTGGGGACTGCCTGGGGATCAGGAGCTGCAAGGAGGCTATCGCAGGGAGCATCCTCTCCATCCAGAAAAAAACCCCAAAACAACCAAAACCAAAGCCCACCAACGCAGAGGGAGGAAAAGAAAAGGGGGATTCCATATTCTACCTGCAGGAAAGAAAACCCACTGCTGGAGGAAGCAGCAGGAGCCACACCGTAAAAATTAATTCCAGCTTCTAGTGTAATCTGACAAACGGATTAGCCAGGGAGCGGCCGAGGGCACTGGCTCCTGGTGGGGCCAGGCCTGAGGCCAGGAGAGGAAGGATGAGAGACCCCCCCCAACATGTGAAAGCCCAGAGCTGGCAGTGACAGACCACTGCCAAGAGGGGCTAGGCAGCGCCTTTCTGTCCCCCCCAAACCTCTCACTGGTCACAGCAAGCTCCTGCCAGGTCAGGGGCAAGGCTCCCCATGGGAAAAGGCTTCAGAAATGAAACTTGCCAGCCTTCCTGTTCCCTCAGTTAGGGACAAAACTACCTTCAGAAAGGAGGAAATAAGTGTCGAGTGCTCTGGCCAACCCCCAGTGAAGAGGGGAAGTGAGGAAGCGCCGCTGACTTTGCTGTCATGTGGGGAGGGGGGCCGGCTGGCTGCGTGTGGGGCACACCTGGGGCTGGATCAGTCCCATGTCCCCCTCCTGGAGCAGCCCCCACTGCTGGCACTCATGTCCACCGCCTGTCCTGCGCTGAGGGGAGCAGCTCGAGGAGCCCCTGTCCTTCATCCTGGGCGCCCGGTGCTGGCCGCAAGCGGCAACAAAGCATTGGAATGAGGTAGCCCCCCCTGCCTCTGCCGCCGGAGGAGTCCCTGCTCCTTGCTGAGCGTCCCGGCTGCCTGGGGGGGACACGAGGGGGGTTAGCAGCTCTCTGACGGAGACAGGGCGGGGAGGTGGGGGTGGTGTGCTGGCTGGTCACAGCTGGGATGGGGCATCCTGGAAGGTGATGAGGCTGGACTCCTGGCCGGCAGCCTTCCCGGCCGTGCCAGACTCAGGCAGCAGTGGGCTGTCAGCCTTCGTTGCCGTCACTGCCTCCTCTTCGTCGTCCTCCATGCTAGGCCAGGCCGACTGGTCCTCCACGCGCTTCAGCCGCTCGTTCAGGGCCTTCAGGGCCAGCTGCCTGTGGGGCAAGGGCAGATGGGTGTGTTAAGCCCGGCTCCAAGGGGCAGGGCAGGGGTTAATGGCTTTGCCCCACGGGGTGCTGCGCATGCCCATCCCTGGCTCCTTCCTGGCAGGAGAGGGTGGATTCAGCAGCACCAGAGATGATCCGGAGGAGATGATCCGGAGCGCCTGGGACTTCCTCTCAGAAACCCACTCAATGCTCCCTGACAAACCTATGGAGTTTTCATGCCATGTGGTGCGCTCAAGGGCTGTCAGATGGCACGTGGGCCACTCCAGGAATGGGAAGAAAGGCATAAAACAGGGCAGGGGAAGGTGGAATGCCAACGCCTTGTCCAAACCATCCTGCCAGCACTCAGGAAGGCCAAGACCAGCTGTGTGGGAGGGTTGGGGTGTGGGGCTGAGTCAGTGCCTTCTTGGGTGCCACGATGATGCGTGTGGGGTGAACTAGCACTTCCCCAGGGAGCTGCCAACTACCTCCTATAGGGAACCCTGACCCCAAACCCCACCTGCCCCTTCCTCATGATCTCACGGCTCCTCCCCTGCACTTCCATCGCTGCGCTCCATTTGGAAGAGTTGGACAACATCCCACCAGCCCCTGAAATGCTCCCCACCACCTCTGCAGCATGGATGGCAGCCCCCAGCAGACCCTCTGGTCCACCCTGCACCCAAATCTCCCCGCTCCCCATCTGGGTTTTAAATCTGACCCTCATTGCCCATAAACACGATCCCCATGGGAGCAGGGCGAGCGGTACCTTCTTCTCTCGGCGTCCTGGGGGTCGGTTCCTGGCAGGCTGATGGTGATGGACGATGGGGCGCCCACATCGTAGCGTTTGACTGTCTTGCGGCAGACCTTCACCTTCACCAAGATGCCATGCACCAGGTTGGCCACCAGACCCACCACGGGCTGCAGGATCTCAGGGAAGAAAGTGGCAAAGGCGAAGTGGTCAGACATGTCTCCGCGGCCTCGACTGTGCCGCTGGTAGAAACGGAGATAGACCCAGCTGGAGAGGAGCCCAAAGCTGTACGAGGCCAGTACATTGCTCTCGATGAGAGTGGCGAGCCGCAGCAGAGCCAAAAGAAGGAGCAGGAGCATGGGGACGGCCTTCATTCTGACCTGGGGCACCTTCAAGACGGTGCTGTCCCCCATCGTCTGCTTGAGGGCCACCAAGACGCCCCCGAGGAAGCCCATCCCGCCGTGGATGCGGATTGCAAACAGGTAGGCAAGGTGGAAGGAGGCCACATAGGTGAGGAAGTAGGCGAGGGCTCCCAGGAGCCCCACCGAGATGTTCACCACCGCGAAGAAGACCAGCAGCTCCAGGGCTCCCCAGAGGGGCTCCAGCAGCCGGCCTGCTACTCCCAGCGTGGCCAGGCTGGCCGCCAGGCCCCAGGCTCGCTCCTCCACCAGCCCCTGCGTCAGCAGCGTCCAGATCCAGAAGTTGGGGGGCAGGAGGTATCCGGGGGTCACCCCCAGCCCGTAGGTAGTGTCCAGTCCGAAGGAGAGCAGGTAGAGGAAGACGACGGCGGCGCTCAGCGACTTCACCACCACGCTGGTGCCGGCCAGCGCCGCCAGGAAGTGCTGCCGGGCCACCGGCAGGTACCGCCGCATCTTTGGCCCCTGCCGGCGGGACGGGGCTGCCCCGCGGGGGCTACAACGCCCGGCCTCCCCCCACCCCGGGCCCCGCTCAGCCCCCGACCAGGCCGGGCCCCCTCCCGCCGCTTCAGGCCAGGCCGCGCTCGGCCCCGCTGCTGGGCCAGGCCGGGCGCGGACAAACAGCGGCTCTGCGCATGCGCGGCGCTGGGCGGGGACGGGGCGGGACCGGCCCCTCGGGAGGCGGAGGCCGGGGTCCCGCCGCGAGGCATGCTGGGACATGTAGTCCGGCCGCGTGGGCACGGCTATGGGCGCGTCGGGGGAGAGCCATGGGGGGACAGGGACACGGCGAGGGTAGGGGGAGAGGCACAGGGAACACAGGCGTAGGAGAGGGATGGGGGAACGCAGTTATGGGGGCACTCGGGGAACAGTCATGGGGACGCAGACACTGGGCGGCACAAACCCTGGTGGGACAGGGACATGGGGGGGCACAGATCCTGATGGGATGACACGGACACAGGGCGGAGGGGCGGGCGCGGAGGGGCACTCGTGGACATGGACCCCACAGGAGAGGGGGACGTGCGTGTGGGGGTACAGACACAAGAGGACAAGGAAGGGTGGTGGTGGCATAGGGGACGCGAACAGGGGGATGTGGGGAAAGGGGGGTACAGTCCCCAGGGGACACAGGGAGGTGGGGAAAGTGGGGAGGGCTGGGAAGGGGGGGGGGGGATAATCCCCTGCTGCCCCACAGCCCCTCCTGTGCAGCGTGTGGCTGATTGTAAACCTGCAGGTCTGCCTGTATCCCTGTCTGCATCCCTGCCCATATCCCTGCCTCTGTCTCTGCCTGTATCCCTGCCTGTATCCCTGCCTGCACCCCTGCCTGCATCCCTGCCCTTATCCCTGCCTCTACCTCTACTCGTGTCCCTGCCTGCATCCCTGCCTGCTCCCCCACCCGTGTCCCTGCCCGTCACAGCGGAGGTGCAGGCAGGCATGAAGGCAGCACCCGGCTGGCAGGAGCACCCCAATGTCCTTCCTGCCCCCCACCAGCACCCTGTTCCCCCCTTACCCCCCCAGCCCTGCCCACGTCCCCACAGGCAATGATGCAGCCACCGCCTGTGAAGTGAAAATATGAACATTATTTAATAACTGAGTCTCTGTAATAAACCATTTGAAAATATTTTACAAGGAGTCACACGCACGATTATCTTACAAATTGTCTTTTTTTGTTGGTTTCTTTGAAGTTTTCCAACTCTTCTGTACAAAAAAAAAATCAAAACCCAAAGAAATTAAAAATAAATTAAAGAAAATCAATTAAAAACCCAACGCCTTGGAATAAGCAGAGAGAAGCTTTCAGGTGGGGACGGGGCAGGAGGCGACCCCGGTGGGATGGGGGGGCCGGGGCCACGCCACCTTTTCGTCTCATTGGTTTTTAACTTAAAATAGACTATATATGTATATATTTATAGGTATGTATAGTAGTGGTTTTCTGGCAGAGCACCTAACTAGACTACAGAAGTACACACACTCCCGGTAACACAGAGCCATCTGTTCAAACACGGTTCCCAGAGACAGTAACCAAAACACACACTGAAAAAGCTACAAGCAGAATGACCATTAATTAACCCCAGCACTAATTAGCGCCTGGTGTCCTCCCCAGCCCCTCACCCCCCCCATTGGGGGGTGGCTGTGCCCAGGGGGGCTCCCCCGGTCCTTGTTGAGGGGGTGGCTCTGAGCGGGGTACCCCAGGGGGGTGAGGGTCCCCAGGGCTGCCTGCCCAGGCGGTGGGGGGGCATGGGTGGGGGGTACAGCACCCCTGGCACTGCAGCACCCTGGGGGAGGGCTGTGTTGGGTCCCCTTAACCCCATGGCCCCTTTGCTGGGGTGGTGGGGTACAGGGGTGCTGGGGCTGAGCCTCCTTGGCACCCACCGTTTTGGCTGGGGAGGTGGGGGTGGGGATGCCCCCACCCAAGTGCCCCGCTGTGAACCCCAGCACTTCGGGGCACCCCACTATAGGGGTACCTCCTGCCCTCCATGCCAGGGTGCCCCCAGCTGGGACCACGGCAGCACCTGGGGAGCGGGTCCCCCCACCATGGCCAGCTGGCAGCCCCTGCTCCGGTGACCCGAGGAACAGGCATGGGGGCCTGGCACATCCCTTTGGAGGGACACATGGCACCTTCTGCTTGGGGATGTGTGGCACATCCCGCTTGGGGGCACACGGCACACCCTGTTTGGGGACACGTGGCATGGCCCCCCTTGGGGACAGGCGGCAGGTCCTGCTGGCCAGCACGGTTTCTTTGGCAGGGCTGCCGGGGGGGGTGCTGGGCCTGGCAGGGCTGGGGGTGGGCAGGATTTCACAGTGATCTGCAGAACGGAAAAGAAACAAAATACACTTTTTTCTCCCCCTCCTTTTCACCCCAATATCTGTGCCCAAGAATGCAGGAGAGTGGCTGAGCCCACGGCCCCATCCCGCCCTGGTGCAGGTGGTGGCCTGTGCCCCCCCCCGCCTCTGCCCCTGCCCGCACCAGCCCCGAGCCCCCAGGGATGCCAGAGCTGCCGTCAGCCCCGCACACCCTGGGGGGGCTGGTAACCGCTGGAACAAATAATACTGACCCGCACATTCAAGTCAAGTCCTTTTTTCTTTTTTCTTTTTTTTTTTTTTTCTTTTACCACCCCCTTCCCTGTTTCTCTCTCTCTTTTTTTTTTTTTTTTTTTTTCCATGTGTCCTCGTTGCTGACAATAAACGCCGCCGGTCTCCAGGCGAAAATGTCGGAAACTCGATGTAGAAAGATCTGGTTTAAAATCTTCAGGCTAAAAAAATAGGCGAGGTGGATGGAGGGAGGGCGGGGGGTCGTGGGGGTGTGTGTCGCGGGCGGAGGGTGCCGACGCCATTTTCTGAGTCCAAGCGGCTGGGGAGGGCACGATGCTGGGGCACCCACCCGGTCCCCGCTCTGCCGGGGAGCCCCTGCCCGCACCCCGACTCTTCTTTGGCTGCGGCATCGCGGGGGTCCCCGAGGCGGTGGAGGGGACATCGCTCCACCGGGCCGGGGAGGGGGATGGAGATAGGAGCTTGAAAGAAAAGAGAGCTGGCGGGGTAGCTGGCTGGGGGGGCTAAAGGCAGGCGGCCGGGGGCAACGGGTGCCGGCTGGCGCTGGAGTAGAGGAGCAGCAGCTGCAGGGAGAGCAGGACCCCCAGGGAGGGGGTGAAAGAAGCCCCTCGGCCGCAGTCTGAGGTATCTTCCTGGGGGAGCAAAGGGAGAGGGACAGTGGGGCACCTCTTGCAGTGTCTTGGCACCCCAGGGGCACCTGCTGCCTCCCCTTCTGTCCCAGGACCCCCATGGCACTGCTCCCCCCCCATCAGGGGACACCCCTTGGTGCTGTTCTGCCCAGAGGCACCCCAGGGCTCCTAATTCCCACCCCCTCCCCTGGGGTCCTACCAGGGCTCCAAGCCCCCATTACAGGGGTCTCCCCACAGCACTGCACCCCTGGGTTCCCCTCATGGCTCTGCTTCCCTGTAAGGAGTGGGGGGGTACTCACTCCTCCATTACACCCCAGGGGTGAACCCCTCAGCTCTGCTCCCCTCATGGTTCCCCTTCCCCCTTAGGGGGAACCCACTGCCCCAATTCCCACCAGGGGGATACCCCACAGCTTTGCTTCCCTGGGGACAACCCCATGGTTCTACTTCCCCTGTCCCCAGGGGGCACCTATGGCCCCCATCCCTCCCCAGGACCCCCCTCCCCCCCGATACCCCACGTACTGTTGCATTGTAGTCAAAGCAGATGTGGGGGCCTTTCCGGTAGCGAGGTCTGTCCACCAGCTCACACTGGTTGGGATCCCTCGGGGGGGCTTTGCAGGTCAAGGAAACCACCGGGGACAGGGCGATGGGGGCCCGTGGGACACCCCATGGCCACCCTCAGCCCCTCTCGCTGTGGACTCTCTTCCTCCACCCCTTCCAGACCCCGTACCTCCCAGCCCCCCTGCCCTGTCCCATGGCCTCTGCCTGTCCCTCCCACCCCTTCTGCCACCACATCCCTGGGGGACGTAGCTGGGCCACCAAAGGATACCTCTTACCTCCGCCTGCAGCAGCTTGATGGACTCACACTGGCTGCAGATAGGCTTGTCGGCCACCACGAAGAGCAAGTTGGTGTTGGCCAGCCTCTGCGCGTGGAACAGCCTGGGGGTGTGACAGCAGTGAGGAGCCCAGTTACCCTGTGTCCTGATCCCCCTCTGGTGCCAGGCCTGCTGGCGGGTGGCTCTGGGGAAGCTGAGCCAGCAGGGCAACCCCATATCCCCAACCTCATTCCTCTCCTTCTTCCTGTCCCCAACCTCATCACCTTCCTCTTCCCCATCCCTGTCCCCATCCCCATCCCTATCCCCACCTCCACCCCACTCCCTATTCCCATGCCGAGGGGCTGCCCAGGGAACTGGCACCCAAGGGCTTTCAGGGCTCAGTCCCACTTGGAGAAGCCCTGGGGACATCATCATTACCCCACTGCCCAGGGGGACACTACCACTGATCTCCGTCTCCCCTGTCTGGATACTACAGCCCCCCCCAAGCACTGCAGGGGATCTGCCATTGCCCCCCTCCCCCCTGGCAGGTGGCTGCATGAGGTTCCTGGCAAAGGCAGTAGCGCCTGGGTGGTGGGACGATGGGGACGAACCCACCTGGAGCAGTTGCCGCAGTCGATGATGGCGTTGTAGGTGGCGTTGACAGTGCTGAAGTAGTACTGTGTCTGCTTCATGATGCAGCTTGTCTCCCTGGCCTCCATGCTGTCCCCTGCCACCTCCTCTGCACCGGCACAGCGCCGTGGGCCAGGGACCATCGATTCCCTTGCCACACAGCCCCACCACATCCCCTGCCCACCCCCAGCCTGGGGCTCCCCGGGCACTCACCCGTCTGGAACCAGCTGCTGTAGGTGAGACCGTACAGGAACTGCTGGAAGAGGGACCTGGGGAAGGAGAAAGCAGCCACATCAGCTGTCCCAGTCCTGGGGACACACTAGTGTCACCTCCCAATGGAAACAGCCCCCGGGGAGGCGACACAGTGAGACTCACCAGGCTGCAGCTGAGGTCCACCAGGCAAGGTTCAGGAGATCAGCCACAGTGGGCTGCGGGCAAAGAGGGGGCAGTGAGCCAGGAGGTCCCTGTGCAGGGTGCTGGAGACACAACCATGCGTCCCCGAGCTCCTGGACCACCTGGAAACCACCCATCCCCATGGGTGCTCACCACAAAGACGCCGCGGGGTGCAGCACCCGTGTTGCTCTGGGCTTCAGGGGCACAGACAGACTGGAAGTCATAGGACTCTTTGCGGGCGTAGAAGGAGTTGTTGTAGAGGGCAGACATCAAGTTGGCATCCACCTCACTGAAGAACTTGCCCACCTGGGATGGGGACACCGAGTCTGCATCCAAATGACATCTTGCCATGGGTGTCCCCTGGCAGGCACTTGAGTGGGGCTGTGTCATACCACCCATGACATGAGCTCAAAAGTTTCAGCTCCCCTCTGAGCTACCATGCCCAGGAGAGCTACCACGCAGGTACCACTCACCTGGTACCAGTGGTCCTCCTGGTTGGAGAGCACCAGGAACCCCCCATCGTCAATGAGGACGCAGATGAGGTCCTGGAGAAGGAGAGCTGTGTCACCCACCTCCTGGCCATGCACAGGGCAAGGCAGGACAGGCAGTCAGGCAAGGGGGGCCAGAAAGTGTCCCCAAACCTGTGGACTACTCAGGAACATCTTGGTGCTGGGAGTACCTGCACTGGGTGCAGGGAATAGGAACCACCACCCACACCAAGGGGTTTAACAGCCCCCCTCCCTGCCCGTGGTCCAGGGGGCTTCGTCCCTGGAAGGGGGGTCAGGGGACTGCCTGAGGTCTGGTAGTGTCAGGGGGATAGAGGACAGCAAAGGCAGAGTGGGCAGGGGACAGGGAGTCCTCCCAGCCACCCCCTGTCTACTGTCCCCCACTGTCCCCACCCCTGCCCATCACTCACCTTGTTGTTGGCCTCGCAGTCCATCTCACAGCTGGTTGAGGGGTCACACTGTCAACCGAAGCCAGGGCAGAAGGACACGTTAGCAGGACCACCCCCCTGCCCCAGAGCTGTCCTCCTGTTCAGGAGGGGACACGTGGGATGGTGTCCCTAGGGGATGGGGATGGGTGCCTCAAGGAGGGTGACAGGCCTGTCCTCATCCCCATGCCATGCCAGCACTTGTGGGAGCCCCAAGGGACATACCCGACGGGCGCCCAGCTGGTCGCGGTCCGTTCGGTTGCTCGCCAGCACTTTGAACTTCTCAGCCCAGGCCTCCAGGTCCAGCTTCACCCCCACCACTGGGGCAGCGAGGAAATGGAGTGAGCCCCAGTGCAGGAAGGGGGATGACAGGAACCCCCCAGCCTGGTGGTGGGGGACACAGCCCCCTGCCTACCTGCTGGCTTCAGCGTCTTGCCCCCAATGCTGAGCTCCACGGCCGTGCTCACCAGGATCCCAATGGTGTTGTTCTCCAGGTCCAGCCCCCGGTAGCCAGCTGCAGAGGGCAGGGGTGGCATGAAGGACACATGGGGCCAGCAGCAGCCTATGTCACCCCCTGCCACCCACAGCTGGCACCCACCATCCCGATAGGGTGGCTTGAAGATATAGCCCTTGTTGTCCAGGCTCCTCCGGTAGAAGCTGGCGTTGAAGGGCTCTGGTTCCTCCTCCCAGTCGTCTGCAGCCCTGGGGGTGAGCAGCCAGGGTCACTGTCACCTCCAGTCCCGCTAGAGATGGCCCCATGTGGGACCAGATGTGTCACCATGTGGTGCCTGGCATGTGTTCACTCCCCAGACACTCACTTGTTAGGGAAGACACGGGTGATGCCCCCATCAGTGGCGGCGAAGACAGCCAGGAGGCTGTACCTGCAAGGAGAGGGGTGGGCACGCCAGGCATCAGCGGAGTTTTGCTTTGCCCCTTCCCCATCCCCATAGTCCATCTCAGCCCCCTGATCCCCCTCTGTCCCCAGCCACCTCGCCCCCACCTACGTGTTGAGGTCCTGGTCCTTCCAGACCCGTTCCACCAACTGCTGCGTGATGCCCGTGTCCAGGATCAGGTTGTGCAGGAGGAAGTTGTCGCCTTGGGAGGAAGATGGAGGAGAAGGAGAAGGAGGAAGTGAGGGCTGGCCCTGTGGGGGCCACCCTTCTCCCCCCTCCATCCCAACACCGGCACTCACTCTGCAGCGGCTCCTGGGACCCCAACCCTGTCACGATTCACCCTCTGCCCCATGTCCCCCCAATTCTCCTGTCCCCTGTGAACTTCCCCCCCAGCCATCCCCCCCCAGCCATCCCCAGCTACTCACACTGCTTGGAGTCTGGGGTCACCTTTTCCATGAGGGCAATAAAGTTTTCCAGGAACTCGGTGTTGTTATCCGACAAGTCGAGGTCTTTGCAATACTCTCTGGGGTTTGGGGGACAAGGTTTGTCGTTCGCGAGGATGGAAAAGGCAAGGTCAGTTCTCCCCCTGGGGACGGCAGGGCAGGTGCCAGCCGTGCTGCCAGCACCTCGGTTTGCCAAGGGACACACCATGGTGGTGACGTGCCACCGCTCCCGTAAGTGTCACCCTACCGGGGCAGCCGGCCGCGGGCACCTCTGCAGACTGCCTGGCACCCAGCCCTCTGCTGCCCGCGGAGCTGCTGGCTCAGCCATCACACCAGCCACCGGCTCTGGGTGACCACACCATTGCCACCGAGGTGCTGTCACCTCTGCCAGGGCCAGTTTGGATGGATCCCATTTTGCCCAGAACGGTACAACCCTGAGCCCTGGCTCTCCCCATCCTGGTGGAACTGCTCTGATGGGACTGGGCATGTCTGCCACCATACTTACCTGTGGGGCCACAGGTGCCCACCCTGCCCTGCCCCAGGAACTCCCAGGGCTGTGCCAGTGGCACCACATCGGTGCTCAGCAGCCATACTTGCACCCTTTGCATAGGTAGTTAGGGGCTGGGTGACGTCCAGCTGGCGGAGGTGGGCACTCACCCGTGGGCATCACTGGCCCCGAGCCCCTCCTGGGACACACACATCCCCGCTCCGGTCTGGGGCCACCCTGAGTGTAGAGCCTTGGCCCCACTGACGCCAAGAACAGCCATGACCCTGTTGGTCACCACAAGGCTCTTAGCCCGGTGGCACGGGTAGTGCCACCCTGGGGTGCTGAGAACCTCACAGCCTCAGCAGTCCAGCTGCAGGCAGTGCTGGGGTGGGGAACAGGGCTCCCTTTGCTCAGACCCCCTTCACCGAGCTCCTGCTTCTCCTAAAAACCTCGTTAAGAGGACAAATTCCGGAGCAGAGGGTGGCAGGGAGTGTGTCCTTGGGGTAGCTGAAAAAGCTGGGGCACCCATGGATTGTCCCATCCCGTCCCCCCCGCCCCCTGCTCATGGGGAGCAGCCACCTAAATATCTACACCGACAGGCACAGATACAGGTACTCACACACCCACGGGGGACGGGGATATACGGTTTCTGAAAATTTCCGGTGGCCCGTGGGCACAGCAGATCATACAGTCGCCCTGGGTCCCCTCCCCAGGCACACAACTCCCCCCTGCTGCCCACTGGCACCGGGCTGGCACCCACCGCAGGGGGGGTGCTCACAGAGCCGCATGGTGGGGGGCACTGAAAGACTCACCTCCATTTCCAACCCCACCCCTTCTCTCTGGCAGCACCGGCTGCAGAACCCCATGCTGGACACTGACCCCCATCCCCACAGCTTGAGCTGGGCAGCTGTGGGGCAGACCTACTCCTTGGGCTTTGGGCTTGGCCATCACCTCTGTCTATTCCCTTAGCACATTTATGGGCCAACTTTTTAATAACGGGGTTTTTCTGTTTGTCATTAATACTCTGCTTCAGCTCACGTGGTTCCTGGACCTCACCCCTGCTGCTCTGCACGTCACCCAGGGACCAGGTCATCCTCCGCAAAAAGGCAGGGCTGCACAATAACTGTACATTCTGGACTGGTTTACTCAGAATTAGTGTGAGTGACTGATGGCTGCCGTAGGCAAGGAGGGCAGGGGGTACCTGCAGGTGGTACAGCCTCGATGATCAAGGGATTGGAGCATCTCCCTGATGAGGAAAGGCTGAGAGAGCTGTGACTCTTTAGCCTGGACAAGTGAAGGCTGAGGGGAGACCTTATTAATGCTTATCTAAAGGGTGGGTTGAAGGAGGATGGTGCTGGACTCTTTGGTGCCCGGTGACAGGATGAGGGGCAATGGGCACAATCTGGAAGATGGGAAGTTCCACTCAAATATGAGAAAGAACTTCTTTGGGGTGAGGGTGCCAGAGCCCTGGAACAGGCTGCCCAGGGAGGTCGTGGAGCTCCCCTTCTCTGGAGATCTCCAAGCCCTGCCTGGATGCCATCCTGAGTGATGTGCTCTGGGCAGCCCTGCTTTGGCCAGGGAGTTGGGCCAGGTGATCTCTAGGAGGTCCCTTCCAACTCCAACAGTCTCGTGAATCCATGACCCGCTGCAGTCCCCAAGAACTGCAATGATACAACATCTCCTAATGGGGCACTTGCCTGTTGCAATGATATATAAGTACATAGGTGATTAGCTGGTAATGTTAATTAGGGCTGGTCAGGGGTTGCACCGCAGTGGTGGGAAGGGCAGGGTGCCAGCAGAGCCATGGGGGCTCCCCCAAACAGCCCGCTGAGGGACAACCCTTAGTCCCTGCTAGGTGACAAAAGACTGGATGGCACGGCCCTGGGGAGGGGACACATCTGTCTGTCTGGGGGACACTGCACTGTCCTCATGTCCCCCTGTTCACAGCCTCCCCAAACCCCTGCGGCATCCCAAATTTGAGCTGAAGCCTACCCTTCCTCCTCCTTCGCCCGCCACGGCCAGCATGACTGTATGATGCCAGTGCGACTGTACGATGCCAGCGTGATTGTATGATGCCACCACCGGCCCCCTCACTCGGCAGGGGGGGGATTTTCAGAAACTATACCTATATATGCATGCCCAGAGGTCGGGCCATACCGGGTGCATATATACCGTGCTGGATGCAACCGGGTGGCGGAGCGGGGCCAGCGGCAGCCTCCCCTTGGCTGAGCAGGCACACGACACACACAGCGACAGGGGACGGAGTGGGAGGGGTGGGGGGTGGGGGGGACAAGGCACGATGAGGCGGGGATGGGAGGCGATGGAGGTGTGTGTGTGGGGGGTGGGTTTCGGCAGGGGGGCCGGGGCGGATGCACACCTCGGCAAGCGCACACACAAAGCTACCTGGGAGCAATGAACACATGTCCCTCCGACTCAAAGCTGTTGGGCAGCAGGTATTCAAAATCTGCAACAGAAAGGGGAGGTTATCCGGCGGGGAGGGGGGCACGGGGGACGCCGGGGGGCCAGGAGGGAGAGAGACGGACAGAGAGAGAGAGAGGGAGGGGGGTGGGTGAGGTGGAGGGAACAACAACGAAAATAAAAATATAGGCGTTTGCTGCTCTTGGTAACAAGAGAGGAAGGAAAAGGACGTTCTGCTGTCGCTGGCACCGCATGGGAAGGAAAGTTATAGCCAAATCGGGAGAGGTTTGCCCATCTCGGCTCGAATTTGCTCGGTCGCGGGCTGGAGGCGGGCGGTTGCGTACGCGCGGCCGGCGGTGTGTACGCAGGGACACACAGAGACACACACACACATATATATATGCACGCACATGTATATATATGCATGTTTGGGAGGGTGTGGGGGCGTCTCTCTCTCGGGGGGGGGTTGTAGTTTGGGGGGTTGTAGGGGTGGGCGAGGGCAGGGAACCGCATGCTGCGCTCCTGGCCAGAGGAGGATCACCAAAACACTTGGTTGTTGGGAGAGAAAAATAAATAAATCAATTAAAAAAAAAAAAAAAAAAAGAAAGGAGTTTTCAGGCATCGACATGGCCAAACGGGGAACCTTGACGAGGACAGTCCAACCAGAGGCTGCCCGCCCAGCAAAGTGCCGTGCAATGCACTGCTGGGCACTGGTGGCCCCCCATCCCTCCCCGGGGCAGTGGGACCCCAACAGGGACGGGGACCCACACTTGCCCACCAGCCTGGCACCTCAATCTGCTTTAAGGGGGTGGTGGCAGCCCCTGGCAAGGTTTGGGGTGCCTCGGGGAGACCCCACTGGCAGAGGGGTGGCAGATGTGGGGTTCAGCAGGGTTAGGGGGTGCATGCGAGAGTGCTACAGGGCCTCCCACAGCGGGCACCACCATCCTCTTGCCCTCCTGCCGGCCCCCGGTGCGTTGCAGGGCACAGCCAGAGGTTGGACTGTTGCTCTCCGAGGGCTGTAGGCAGGGGCTGGGTACAAGCCGATGAGAGGAAGAGGAGGAGGAGAGGAGTACAAAACACTCATACTTGGTCCATCAGCATTGCCATCGCAGGGGCGCCGGGAGGAGGCAACTCAAAGCTGATAGAACAGGGCTGAGGGTGACACTTCCACCTCCCCACTGTCCTGCCCGCCTGGCCCTGTCCCCCCTCGAGCCCTCGCTGTGCTGCTGTGCCCCCCACAGCCTTCCCCCCTACCCCTGCCAGGCAGGCAGCTGGTGGGTGCCATCGTGCTGGGGGCATGCAGGAGGGAGTGTGGTGGTGGGTCCCCCTGGGACTGTGTGTACCCGGGCATCCTCATGCCCACCCTGGGGCTGCACAGGGGTCCCTCTTGCTCTGGTGCGCGGCTGGGCATCGCAGGGATGAAGGCTAAATCCTGCCCTGGGTTGCATGGGTGATGTCCCGCTCCACTGCAGGGGGGCACCAGCCCAGCAGCCCCCCACCTGCCTCGGCGGGACTTCGGGCTCAAATTTGGCCACCAGGGGCTTCATGCCATGCTGAGCCCTGGGGCAGCAGGGACGGCCACCAAGCAGCAGTGCGGGCAGGCAGCATGGCACCCCAGGGCTCAGACACCCCACAAACTTGTGGGGCCAGGCCCACCACCCCCCACGGGTGGTCCCATCCCTATCTCTGCCAAGCGTTTCTGCTTGGGGGGGTTTCCCCAGAAAATCCTGTCCCAGGGGGCGATGGCAGCAAAGGACTGGGTCCCCCACCCACCCTCCATCTCGCTCACCTTCAGGCACCCACCCCATAGCCCCCTGCTCCCTGCACAGCCCTATCCCTTTCAGGTTGAGTTGTCTTAGGGAGGGAGGGAGGAAGCAGAGGAGCTGGGATTGGGGAGGGAGAAGGTTTGGGAGGAGGACGAGCAGAGGGAGAGGAGCAAGAAGAGGGTGGTGCTTGTGGAGGGGAGGAAGAGCAGGGTGTCAAACTAGCTACAAAAAACCTCGTGGATTGAAAACGGCAGACTTTCATACGAGATCGGCTCTTGAACGATATCGAACCGGGTTTAGGAGCGATGCACAGGGAGGGAGTGGGGGATTGTCGTGACAAAGCTCTCATGGACAGAACAAGACATGTTGCTTTCAAATAAAGGGGGAACTGGAGGAGAGGAGGAGGAAGAGGGAGGAAGGGCGAGTCGGTGGCGGTTTGCAGGTTCGGCGTGGCAAACGGGCAGGGAGATGGGCAAGCAGGGGGGCTGGGGGGGACTGGACACGGGGCAGGGGACGGGGTGGTGAAGGTGAGTGGTCTGAGACTGAAAATACTTGCCCTTGAGTTTGATGTTTGGTACTGTGTGAATCCACCATAGAGAGAAAGCAAGAAAAACAACAAACAAAAAACAACAAACAAAAAAAAAAGGGGGTTGGGTGGAAAGGGGGAAGGGGGGCACAAACAATATTTTATTCAATCGCTGTTTGAATAAAAATATTGTGTATCATAATCATACCAAAAGGAAACCTCTTGCAAAAAACGACATGAAAAATAGAAAAAGAAAGAAAAACCCAGTAACGAAAGGAAAAGAAAAAGCCAAGGTGAAATAAGAATAAAAAAAAAAATATGCAAAGATATAACTAGAGAAATATATATATATATATATTCAATACTCCAAAGGAAAATGAGAGTCAGTAGCAAACAGTTGCAACAGTCTTGATATCGAAATGTCCTCACTGAGTTAGGGGGCATGCATGGCACGGCGGGCAGAGCTGGGGAGGACTGGGGGGTCCCCCCTCCCGGGGACGGGGACAGCCTGGCCTCATCCCCGTGGGGACATGGGGCTCCTGCCGAAGGATGGAGGGGGCAGCAGGGGCCAGATCCGGAATGGGGCTGGGGTCAAGCCACCGGGGTGGCCACTGGGGAGAAATGGGGGGAACCGGAGGGGAGAGGGGAAGGGTCCGGTTCTGCCATGGGGGAGAGGGTCCCCGGGAGCAGCATGGACCTGTGGTGGGAAAAAGGCTTGGGGGTCAGGGGGAGAGAGAAAGAGAGAGAAAGAGGGGGCCAGGCTAACACACATGTACACAGATCAATTTCAAATGAAAATTGAAACCAACCAAAACCAAACTCATAAAAAGAAGAATAAATGGCTTAAACCGAAACTAAAGAATTGTAATAAACCAAAGGAAATTAAAGAGATCCATGCAAACTTTCCCAGGCTCGCAAAGTAACTGGCTGCTCCAGCGTCATCCCTCGTCCCCAGGAGGCGGAGGGGCAGCGCCTGCCTGCAGCCTGGGGCTCGGGTTTTGGGGTGTAAGGACCAAACGCTGGCACCCCGGGGCACCCCAGGAAGGCAGCTCCTCTCCCTCTGTGCCTTCACCTCTACTCGTGCCTCTCTGATTTTTAATTTTTTTCTTTCTTTTTCTTTATTTTTTTTTCTTTTTTTGGCCTCTTACAGTGATCCCTCTCTCTTTTTTTGCAACTTTTTGCTTCGTGTTTCTCCCCCTGCGAGTCACGGGCTGGCGTGGGGGCGAGCGGGGGTGCGATACGGGGGCGGCCGGGAAAGCCAGGGGCTACTTACACTTCACTTGCAGGATCTGGTCGCTGAGGTTGGCCTGGATGTAGTAGGTGCTGTAGGGTGGCAGAACCAGCCCCAGGCTGCGGAGGGGGAGAGCAGATGGGCAGCATAAGGCTTTACACCCACCCAGAGCCCTTGGCTGGACCCCAACCCCCGCCCGCGCCCCCCCCCCCCCCCCCCCCCCCCCCCCCCCCCCAAGAAGTACTCAATCCTGGCCCATAGCATCCAGCAACCCCGCTGGCCTCCAGCACACTCTGCCATGTCCTTTTCTCCAAGGTCTGCACCCAGTGCTGTCCTGTGAGTACCCAGAGTCATCCTGAAGCACCCTGGGTCATCCTTGGAACACGCAGGGCCATTCTGGTGGCACCCAGGGCCATTCCCAGCACACCTACTGCCACCCTGGGTCACCCTGGTTCATCCCCAGAGCACCCAGGGTCATCCTGAGTTGTGTAGGACGATCTTGGTGGCATCCAGGGTTGTTCCCAGGGCACCCAGGGCCACCTTCACAGTACCTAGGGCCATCCTGGTGGCACCCAGGGCCATTCCAGGGCAACCCCAAGCACAGGAGGTGGCAAGTCTGTTCAGCCAAGGCTAAGATGGGCAGAATGTGCCTTCCTGGAAACCAAGTGAGATGCATATGGAAGAGGGATATGATACCCCTGTAAAGGAGGAAGAAAGAAAGAGACACAGCCCTCAAAAAAAGGGACAAGACCTTCCCAGCCGGGAGAGGCTGAAGACAACCATAACACAGGCACTGGCTACTGGTGAGCCAGGAAGGAGAGGGATCCACCAGCCATGGGTATGGCACACAGGGTGCAAGGTGGGGGTGGCAAGGAAGGTGGCAAGAGGTAGTGCTGGGGCTACTGAACCCACAGGACATGCTGCCAGAGAGAGCCAGGCTCCTTGGTGCCAGCTGCAGCAGTTGGTAGCCTTTGGTGATGCCATTTGTGCCAGGTGTTGCCTGGGATAAGTGAGCACTGGTGGGTAAGGCCATGTTCCTGACCTCATTGCATGTCACACCTGCACCTGAGCCACCAGGACCCTGACTTGCCCTCCAAGCCACCCCTCCAGCATGTCCTGTCTGCAGCTGGCAGCACAGACTGAGCACCCCAGCAAGTATAGCAGAGGTAGTGGCACCCCAAAAACCATTGGCAGAGGTGGTGGTACACCAGCATAGAGGGCAGAGGTGGTGGTACCCCAAACCAAAGGTGGCAAGAGGAGGGTGGTGACTTTTTTCTGTTTGGTGCTGGTGCCACTCCGGGCTGATGGTGTCCCAGGGAACCCTGGGGAAGGTTCCTGCTGCAGTGTGGAGCCACAGGAGTGCAGGGCCCTCGGCCGTGCTTTTCACTCTATGGACCTGGCCACAGCTGTGTTAATCCATGTCATTGCTCCCTCCTTGACAGTGCTGCTTGGCTCTGGAGGGGTGCCACCATGGTAGACAGGTCCAGGGGTGTGCAGGGGACATCTGACATCTCTAGGAGGTGGCTTTGACCCTTGCTGGCCCCTCCTGAGCTGGGTGGTGAGGAGGAGGAGAGTACAGCCAGGGGACCACACGGCTCCTCACAGGATGAAGGCAGCACAGGTTGGACAGCCGTCATGATGATGCTGGGGTCTTTTGTACACTTCTGCCAGTCTAAATAGGTGCAAACTGGGCAATAAATGCAGTCCTCCCCTTCCTCAGCCGCTGTCCTGTGCTTGCTGTGGGGGGGGTGCATGTCACCATCACCCACCTCAGAGCAGGCAAAGACCTGTGCCAGCCCCTGGCAGGTGGTGGCAGGGATGTCCCTTCTCCAGCACCTTGCACACCAGCCCTGCAGGGCCTGTCTTGAGCCCTGGGGATCGTGACCCAGGTCTGCAGTGCCAAATACTGGGAGGCAGCAATTTTGGGAGCATCACTGAGCATCACTGACTGCATGCAGCAATCCGACAGCATGTTTCCAACCCTACACATTCCTGGTAGCTTCGGACCTCCTGAGCTGCAGGCATGAGACCACAGCCCTGTGCTGGTGGGGGTCCGGCCGATAATGGGGTGTGCTGGCAGTGACGCTCACCTGTAGTTGGTGCTTTTGATGGGAGCCCACGTGTAGGTCCTGAACACCTCGTCGATGTATTGCTGTGGGTCAGAGAGAGCCAGTCAGGCCTTGGTGGCACTGAGACCCAGCCAGCGTGGTGGCATGGGACCCCTGGCTCCGAGCCCGGTGTTCGACATGGCCCCTCACTCCCTGCCACTGGGGCTGGGTGCTCAGCACGGGCATAGTTTTGGCTGTGACCCCCTTCCCCTTGCAGCCTTACCTCATCCAGGGACTTGATGAGGGTCTTGATGAACCTCTGCCCATCGTTCCCGTCAATCATACTTCTCCGGATCTGGGGGACACGGAAGAGGCGACTGAGGGCCACAGAGCCCAGCCACATGTCCACAGGCACTCACCCCAGTAGGGTGGCACTGGGGACCCACAGGGCACAGGAGTGAGCAGCCTGGAGTGGTTCATCATGCTGGCACCAGGGGACAGTGACCCAGCTCCCATCCCCACCGTGGCCCCACGGGAGCTGGGCTGCCCCTTTGGATGAGGGCTCCCCATTGCAGGCTACAGATCGGGGGGGAGAGGGGCGGCAACCTGTACCCCAAGAGCTGCCCCTGGGTCTGCCCACCTCCTCCTTGTTCTCATCCTCCAGCTCGGCATCCAGGAAGTCCAGTGTCACTGGCTCACGGAAATTGATGATCTGCAGGCAGAAAGGGAGAGCGGAGGAAGGGCTCAGGGCTCCCGCCGCTGAGTCCAGACAAACTCATCACAATCCCCACAGTTAGCTCCTAACGACCCCGAGGAAGCCACATGTCCCACAGGGCCCAGCTAACCCCCACTGCTGCCACCCTCACGGGTCCCTTCTTACCTGGGGCTGCAGGTTGGGGTGCAGCAGGACGTAGCCGTTCAGGTCGATGGCGAAGACGTAACCGTTTGCCCCCAGCTGCGGGAGGACAGGAAGAGGGATGAGGCTGGCCAGGTGGCTCTGTGGCGTTCCATGCTGTGCTGTGCCAGTGTGATCACCCCCACCTCTGCGGGCAGAGCTCCCCCCACACCACGCCTGGGGCTCAGCCCTTTCTATCCTTCTATTTCTATTCCCAGGCTGACAGCATCTCTCACCCTGGCTCTGGATTTTGCCCGCTGCCCCTTTCCCCAGGTGTATTCCCCAATGACCCTGCAAAGGATTTGTATATGCTCTGGATCCCAGAGCATCACCCAGCTCTGATCTGGGTCCCTCCGTGCCTGCCTACCCTGGTCCTTGCCTGCAACCATGGCTTCTGCACCCTTTTACCACCAGTGCTGCTGGAGGTGCTATGGGGTGCTAGGGAATGGGGGGGGGGTGGGGGGGGTCAACTTGGGGGTCCACACAGTGGGCTCCCAAGCTGGGTTCAGGCAGGGACAGAGGGGATCCCACGCACGTTGTATCGTGGCGTCAGCCTCTTGATGTCGTTGAGAGCCACGTCGATCCCCATCACTCCCAGGATGAGCTGGTTCTGTAAGGAAGCGCATGGAGGGAGGCAGGTGGGAGCAGGGCTGTCATCTGCCACCACCAATGCAGGGACAGGGAAAGAGGGAGATAGACCTCCTTGCCCTCCGGGGACATGTGGGTCAGATCCAGACACCACAGGAGCACAAGGTGGGATGTGCCAGTCCCTCAGCAGCCCTCCATGGGATGCTGCACCTCTCAAGGATCTGTGGCTGCCAGCTCTCCCCATTGAACCAGGAGAGCTACCCAAAGCCATTTGGGTCTCACACCAGGGAGGGGGTGTAGAGCAGGCAGCACCCCAGGGGTGCCAGTCCTCCCTTCCCTCACCCCCAGCCATGCACCCAGTATCAGGGCACTCTCCCCATCCCACCAGAGCCCCACACTGGGCTCCCGGTGCAGTCACAATCTCCTACCTTCCTGTCACTGCTGTCTTCTGTCAGGTTGAACACTGGCAGAGTGCCCGTCACCACCAGGCCCAGCCCCTGCACAAGCACAGAAGAGTGTCCCATGGCCCCTCACTGGCTCCAGGACCTCAAGTTGGGGTGGGATGCAGAGGGGGTTCACCCCCCTGGTGAGGGATGGGGGCATGTGCTGTGTGGGACCCTGAGGCTGGTGTTCCCATCCATATCCTAGGGCTGTACAGGAACTCAGGACCGGTGTGTCCCCCGACATGCTGGGGCAGGGGGGTCCTTACCAGGGCATCCTGGTAGACGTTGGTCCACTGAACCTGCTTGGCTCGGTTCCCAGCCAGGACCATGGGTCTGCCCAGCACATCCAGATACTCCTGCAGGGATGCAGGGATAGGAAAAGCATGACATGGCAGACAAGATGCTTCCCTGCTCCAACCTGGTGACACCCCTGTCCCCATGCCCACCCCAGGGACTATTAATAGGTGTCTTGATGCCAACTCTCAGCTGCAGGCTGAGCTAGGGGAAGGGGCTTGGCAGCTACCAAACCCAAGGGTAATGGCTCCAGCTGGGAACCAAATGGGTCTGTCGAGATGCAGATAAGGTGCTACTCTCCATCGGCCACGAGTGGGCAAGGCAGGGGTTCCCCAGGCAGTGCCAACCAGAGCCCCCCCAGCTCCCAGGTGTCCCCCAGGCTGGGTTTGCTCTGTCATGCCTGGACCACATCGCTGCTGTCTCTCTGTCTGCCACCCCCAGCCTTTTGGGATCTTCTCCTGGGGCATGCTTCCCTCACCTTGGCTCACCTGGCCAAGGCAGACCTCTGGGTAGGGGGGCAGCCCCTGTGCCACAATGCCAGCCCTGCCCTGAGGGGCTGCTTGGCTTGGGGACCCCTGTCACTTGCCCAAATGTGCATTCAACAAAGAAAAGGGGTAGAAAAGGGGCAGGGAGATGGAGTGTGGGGTGGAAGTGCCTAGCCCTGCCCGCGCTCGCTCCCTGCCCGCGCTCAGCTCTGCTCTGTGCTGATTAACGCCTGATGTTTCATAATTAGTCACTCAAAAGGCGGCAGGTCCGTGGGGAGCTGTGGAAGATGAATGACTTATTTCAATAGCGTGAGGTCTGGCTGAGGGCTCGGCTCCCCAGCTCGCTGCCACGCTGGCTGCTAGCCTTCGGGCTCTCTGCAGCGGGGACCCCAGGCAGGGCACCCCAGGAAGGTGGCACTGCCTGCCTGCCAGCACCCTGTCTGCCAGCACCCTGCCTGCCAGCACCCTGCCGTACCTGCGTGTTGATGCGGATGGCGCCGATGGAGGGGATTTCGAAGTAGTAACCTTCGAAAAGAAAGAGAAAAGCAGCTGGAGAGCTGGCTGTCTGCCTGTCCAGCAGTTAGGCTGTCCCGCCGTCCAGCCAGCGCCGTGCCCGCAGCAACACACACCAGAGCACCCCCCCAGGCGAGGGGTGAGCACCCCGCAGCCTCCTGTGCCAGACAAGTGCCAGCCCCGCTCACCTTTGTTGGCGCAGGCCATCCACTGCAGCGGGGTCACGTCATAGTTGTGCTGCCCCACGGAGAAGGTGAAGACCCTCACCTATAGAGGAGTGCAGCGCTGAGGGCCATCCACTGGGCACCCCAGTTTCCACACCTGATGCCCCTGGCTGATGACAGCCTCCCAGGGACAGTGTGGCTTTGCCTGCCATGGGCCCCAAGACCAGGCTCGTGGCCAAGCACAGGTGGGCAGAAGGTGGCTCCTCCAAGTGCTGGCCAGGATTCTACTTGCCCAGCCTTGCCTAGTCCTGCTCCCCAATGTCACTGTGTTGACCCAAGCAGCCTGCCCCAGGGGTCCTCACACTGAACCCAGAGGGCTCTGTGCTCCCCAAGGGTCCTGCATGGACCAGAACCCCCCGATCCCACAGGTCTCCAGTTCCTGAGTGGCAATGGGGACCCCCCTGCCAGTTCATCTGCCCACCCACAGTGCTCTCCCCATGCTTGGGGTGTGCTCCCCTGGGGACCCCACCAGTCCCATCCCCTCTCCAGCAGCCCATGCCTAGTCCTGTGCACGCCAAGGTGGTAAGCTATAAAAGGCACCGGCTCATCAGCCATGCCATTACCAGGGCAGCAGGAGCAGGCTGTCAGGGGGAGGATGGCAATGAGGCAAACAAGGCAGAAGCCACCAGTGGAGCTGGAACAGCCGATTCCCTTCCTGGTGAGTGGCGCCAGCCCAACACACAGCCCCACAGCCCCTCACCGTCTTATTGGGCCAGTTGTACTTCTCAAAGACGTCCTGCACCCGGTCCTCACCGCCGTCTGTGAACATCATGATCATCTTGTTGCAGTTGGCACGTGTGATATTGGACTGTGGGGCAGAGAGACAGCACCTGAGGCCGGACCTCGAGCAAGTGGGGGTGGGATGCGGCTGGGAACTGGGCTGGATGCAGCCAGGAATGGTGGTGGGCCAGGAGGGCTAACCCTGACCCACCTCTTTTCCTGGGCTGTTTCTCTGGGCTGAGGGTGGCCGGGGTGAATGTGGAGGAGAAGGGATGCTGTCTGCTTGGAAACGATGTTGTGGCTATTGCCACTCGGAGTGTAATAGCACCATTCATCTTTATTCTGGCAGAGCATCTGGCTGGATCTGGCCCCCTCTGCCCAGTCCCGCTCGCTTTTAATAACTCAGAGGGGCAGTGGCTCCAGCAAAACCTTGGCTACAGTGTGCTGGGGAGTGGGATGTCCCCCTCACTCCATGGCATTGCAGGGAGATCAAGGAGCCCTCTACGTGTCGAAGCCTCAGGTACAGGGCAGCAGCCAGAGGGTTGGAGCTCTCCCATCGTCCCCAGCCCCCTTGGGTGCACTCTCTGTCCCCCCCCAGCCCTCAGCCCAGACCCCAGCTCACGTTCTGCAGCTGGTCGAAGGCGTACTCAAAGCCAGCCTTGTAGTCAGTTGTGCCTTTGGCCACCATCCCCTGCACGTCCTCCTTGAAGACCTTCTTGTTGCGGATGTTGGCCTGCACCAGGTGCTTGAAGCACGACACTGGCTTCGCCTTCTCGTTGAACTGGGAGGCAAAAGGGAGGGGAGTGGGTTGCAGAAAGGGGACGAGGACCCAAAGGTGGGCACAAACCACCCACCACGCTCAGCTCCTATGGGTGGGAGGTGGCCAGAGCATCCCATGTCCTACGTCCCGGAGCCAGCTGATGCTGACACAGGGGCTTAACTTTGGCCAAATGCAGCACTGAGCTGCCCAGCATACCTCACCCACACCTTCACTTCCGCAGGACCCCCCAGGATCGTGCAAGTGGCCGTGCTGGGCCATGCAGGCAGCAGGAGCAGGTGCTGCCTCTTGCTTACGGCTTCATTTGCTGGCAATAGGGCCCCTTCATTAGGGGAGCAGCGATCCAGCTAACGGAGCCAGACCAGACATGTTAATTAGCACTGGCGTGCTTGTGGCCAGACAGGGGAGGGACGGCATAGGCTGGGCGCCCAGAGATGCACAGATGTGGTGGCAGGGCCACCGTGCTACGTGAGGTCACGGGCTGGTGACATCGCCACGGGGATCATGATGTCACCGGCTGGTGACAGAGAGGAGGTGGCTGGTTGTGATCCCCCAGGAGCATCTCTGCCAAATGCCCTGCGATGGAGGTGGCTTTCTCTTGCCACCATATACAGATGAGGTCCCAAGGAGTTTCCTTGCTTATGCCCAGGTGGTGGTTAAGAAGGGAAAAAAAAAAAAAAAAGAGGCCTTTCTCTCTCTGCAGAACCCCTGGCCAGGTGGGTCTGTGGGCAAAGGGCTCCCGTGGAGGGGAGCTGGGAGCTGCCTGGGGGGCACAGCCCAGCCACCCACTCCATGGCACTCACCGAGGCCACATTGACATAGTCATCATCCGAGAGGGTGTCCAGCATCTCATAGACCGAGGTCTTCATCAGCTTGAGGGTGAGGCCACTCACGCTGCCGCTCCTGGCAGAAGAGAGGGGTGCTGGGGGGCTCAGCAGCGAGCAGGCACGGGGCTCTCCAGCAGCACTGGAGCTGGAGCTCCACACAGCTCTCCCAGGGCCACTGGTGGAACAGTGGCATCCTGGTGGGCTGTGCCACCATCCTGGCCTGGCTCAGCCCAGGCATGGCTGCCCCCAACCATGTACTCACACGTCCACGATGATGACCATGTCCTTCGGGGAGGAGGCACCTTGGATGTACCTGCAGGGCACAGAGGGGGGTCAGCAGGCTCGGCTCATCCAGGGGAAACGGGACACCCCGACCCTGTTGGGTGCAGCCTAAGAGCAAAGCTCTGCCAGGGCACAGGTGGCTGGTGGGAGGGGGGGGGGCAGAGCCCACACACCCCATATCTGCGGTCACCCTGTGGCGAGGAGCAAGGACAAGGTGGTGGCAGGTGAGCAGAGGCGAGGATGCGACGTGGCACAGCACGGCAGACTGCCAGCGACCCGCCGCTCGGTACCGTATCAGCCTAATGAGCTCTAAATGCTAAACTCTTCCATCATCGCAGGCTCTTTTCTGCGTGCTGATTATGCTGACACACACATCCATATTAAGATGCTATTTACCCCCCTGGTAGCTTCAAAGGCCAGGCTGATTAGGTTATTTTTAGCAACGAGGAGGAAAAATAATAAAAGTACGTAAATCCTCCCCCCCCCAAACCAATTAGGGAACCCTTCCCTACCCTTCAGAGAACCCGCTCCTGTTCCCAGCCCCACTGTGCTTTCCTGCCTAGGACAGAGCTGGCAGGGTGCTGAGTACCCCCCCCCAGCAAGCATCCCACCGCACAGGGCCTCATCCTGCCATGGCTGAAGTCCAAGGCAGCCTCATTGGTTTGATCAGGATCAGGCCTGACATGAATTAATTAGTGTGTTATTAGTATCAATTACTCGACATTACTGGGGAGGACTGGGGAAGGGGCAGGCTCTGATTGCTAATCCCAGGTCCTGATGTACCCTAATTGCAAGTGATTGCCTAGGCGGGATGCGGGATGCTGGCATGTGGGGCCCTCCTGCCATGGGTGTTGCATGCACCCCAAGCCTCCCCCCCAGCCTTGTGCTGGGGGTCAGGAGGGGCAGCAAGCTGCCTGCAGGCTTCCTGATGACTTGGGGGGGCTCAGTGCCTATCCCACTCCCCAGGACTGGGTTGCTGGCGCGGTGAGGAGCACAACTAAGACGCTGCCCGTAATGGGTTGTGGCAGCACATCCATCTCTGGCTGCCCTGCTCAGATGAATACCCTGGGCTCCGCGGGAGAAGACTGTGCTTAATGGTGCCATTCATCAAGGGAGGGGAAGGCAGTGAGTGGTGCTGGCTACTCTGCCAAGGCTGCCGGCAGCACCGTGACCCCTACTGGGGCTGGCAGTGGTGCAGTGAGGGCTGTGTGCCACACCGGACCCAGGGGTGAGGGCAGGAGAGGACCCCAAAGGGGTGTCCCAAGGGCTCCAGCACAAAGGGTGCTGCTGCTCCTCTGAGTGTGGGGGAGCAAGCTGGTGGCCAGCCTGGTAGTGGGCAGGCAGCTGGGCTTGGTAGCCCCCATATGCATCAGCAGCACCCCCCTGAAACGGCCTGCCAGTCCTCCCTCTGCCAATAGCCTGCATAGACGCCCTGGCAGAGAACAGTTAATAATTAATGTGGAGCAATCAAAGACAATTAACCACAGTAGCAGGGCCATTAATTTTCTGACAAGGAGTGGGGGCAGCTCCCGGTGCAGACAGGGGATGCTCCCCTGGGAATAGAGTGCCCACTGTATCTGGAGACCTGTGCCCACTTTCCTCTCCATGCCCATGTTTTTAGGCAGCAGCTGTGGGCACAACAGGGGCCACAGCACTCTCAGCTGCATGATAATTACTGCTGTCAAACCAACACCTCTACCTGGGCTAAGGGGAAGGGATTCAATCCTGCCTCCCTCAGTGTGTGGCTAAATGGCTGCTTGGAGCTACTGCTTAACCACAGCCTGGCACTGCCTGCCCACTTCTCTCTCCTGGCTCCCGAGAGCTGGTTGCATTCCCGTTTGGGTGGGAGTGCTGTCTGGGACTTAGTTCCAGCAGCCACGGCTGCAGGTGGGACCAGAGCGAAGGGCAGCTCTGCACACTTGGTCTGTATCCAAGGATTTATCTCTCCATCCCCCTTTGCCTTCCTGGGAAGAGGGGAGCAGGAGCTGAGAGCTGCAGCTCGGATGCCCCTGCCCGTGCTACAGTGTCTGCTTGCCAACGCCAACCATGTGTGAAATGAAAAGGGGAGGGGAAGTGCTGTCAAAACCCCCCTCCCCACCCGGTTCCCCCTTACCAGGGCCGCCTGCGCACGTCGTAGAGGTCGATCTTATTGGGAGCTCTCCATGGGGTGGCTGTGGGGCGAAGGAAGGCAGTGAGTGATGTGGGGCTGTCCCGGGATGGGGCACAAAGGGAGGCTGGGGACAGGACAGAGGGATGCCCGTGGCCAAGGAAGCAGCAGGCTCTGTTGAGGAGCTCACACCTATGGCTTTGGCACAGCACGGTTACACGTGCCAGGTGGCTACCAGGGCCGGTGCCTTGGTGTTGGGGGATGCTCACCTGCATGTCCCTCAGCCAGCCCCCCAACTGCCCCCCGCTGCCCCTCACCACGCACCAGGGTAGTAACGGGTGACGCCGGTGGCACTGCCAAACACCTGCCAGAGCAGGGAGGGATCCTCCTTCCGGTTCTCGATGAAGACGTCCTCCAGCGCCTGCGTCCAGTTCAGCTCGTTGAGGATGACGGTGGCTGCAGGAGACAGAACCGGGGAAAGCGGGTGGGTGCGGGGGGAGCAGCAGAGCCTGGGGTGGGCTAGGGGTAAACGGGGACTATGGTGTCCCCGTGGTGACGGCAGGGAGGTAGATGTGGTATGTCCCCTGTGTCCCCTCTGCTCCTTCACAGGGGCTCCTGCACCCCCTGATCCCCTCACTCCCATAGGGCTCCAGCATCAGCCTGTTGTCCCTTGTCCCCAGGGATGGGAGCCACACTCCAGGGGTCCCCCGAGCACTCAGTGTCCCCATCCCCTGGCTCTGGAGCAGGGAAAGACACCGCTGGGGACAGCCAGCTTGCCTTCTCTCCCCCTTTCTGCAAAAAAGCCCCGCTCCCCCTGCCACCGTGCCAGCCCCGCTCCCTGGGGACAGTCGCCAGCTGGGAAACCATGGGGCTGTGTCCCTGCAGGGCCACACGGAGCCTCCCGTGCCCCTCTCTGCATTCCCGCTGGCTGCTGCACCTGACGCAAAAGCAATTAAGATGCCAGCAAACAGCAGTTTTAAATTATTCAGCTATTAAAGCAAAAGATAAGCTGCCGGCAGCCCCAGCCTGTGATTAATCAAGGGGGGCTGGCAGAGCGCAGGGTGGCCGGCATGGTGAGGCAGGTATGGGGTTGCCCAGCAGGTGGGGAGGCTGCCCTGGGGACAGTGGGACCTCCCCAAGCTCACAGGACCCTTCAGAGCACCCCAAATGCCACAGGTGCCCCAAGCCCTGGGCAGGTGTGGGGAGACCCACAGTGTCCACCAGCAGCCCATGCTGGGCCACCCTGGGACTGTGTCATGGAGGAGCCAGCCATGCCAATACAGGTGGGAGCGGGCAGCCAGCGGCACCCCAAGATCAGGCACTGTTCCCTTCTGGGGGACCCCCAATGTGGTTTTGGGGTGCAGAAGATCCCAGGAGCAGTCCCTCTCCTTGGCATTGGGCAGCTCAACCGTTGTAGTGCTGCCGGGGAGCTGGCATGTGTTTGAGGAGTAGATTTAGCTCTCCTAAGGCTTCCTCCCACACGTCCCTCCTTGAAACACCATCATCACCCATTCAAGCCTTCACCATGACCTCGAGGCATTGGCAGGACACAGGCAGGTGTCACTCAGGGTGAATCCTAGATCCCTCCATCCCAGCACCACCACTGAAGACGACTTCTTGCCTTGGGCAGCTCTGCCTTCAAACCATGATTTACTCCAAGCTTATCTCCCCAACCATTTCTCAGCACTGTGCTTGCACACAGCCCTGTTATCTGGGAACTTAAGATGATTTCTTGTTTGGCTCTGTCACAGGATGTGGTTTTTCTCAGGCTCCTGTCTGCCCCAAGCAGCCCTGGGTGATGCCACTGGCCCTGGGTAGGCACCAAAATGTCCCTGACAGCCCTGGCAGTGCCTGCACCCTCAGCCCCTCAGGACCCATCAGCCACACCAGGGTCATGCTGAATGCACACAAACACAGCCCCTCTATTGCCCCTGAGCACGAATGGAGCCCCTATATCCTCCCTGAGATGAATGTAGTCCTCATATCATCCCTGTGAACATACACAGTTCCTATACGTGTCTGCATGAAAGCTGCCCTGTGAACATAGATGCCTCCTATACTATCCCTGAACACGAACACAGCCCCTATAACTATCCTTGCACATCCCTGCAGTCCCTATACCATCCTTGCACGTGAACACAGCCCCTATAGCATCCCTGTGCATGAACGCCACCCCTATACCCTCTCTGTGCCCAAACACAGCCCCACACTCCCCTCATGCAATCGCTCATCGGATGGAAGGCTGTGTCCGTGGTCGAGGTGGCTCCTGTCCTCCTTGGTCAAGGTCAGAGCTGTCAGCCCTGTCCCCATCTCGTCCCTGTCCCCATCAGGGTGAGCCCAGCCCCGCCCCACCAGCAAGCGATTGCAGATTTAATTAAAAATGGCACAGTAAATAAAACATATATAGGATGTAATTTGTGTGTGTAGTGAGGGGTGACGGTGGAGGGCGTCTCCGCAGTGGTTTAATTAGTGTGCCAGGCAGTGATAGTGCCTCTCCACCAGGTCCCCCCAGGGAGATGTTCCCTGTGGCTCTGTGGGGACTGACCGTGCTCTCCAGTGTCCCCAGAAGGAGGGGGCGTACAGTGCCTGCACCTGAAACCTGCTCTCTGGGGTGCAGTGGCTGAGCACCCTGGCTTTTCAGAGCACCCTGACGTTGCTGGGAAGGGTTCTGATCCCTGTGCTGCAGTCCTTTCTCCCCCCTCCGGGGTCTCCCATTGCCCCATCCCCTTTCCAGCATCCCTCTCTAGTGGTGGTGAGTCCATGAAGCACGTTAGTCTCCAGTTTGCTCCCGTCCCATGGTGAGTGGGGTGATGTACGTGGCCGGGACAGGGCACGAGCCGCAGCATCGGCTGGAGAGCAGGGGTGAGGAGTCATGAATATTTCATCCCGTGCAGCCCACCCACCCCCCTCGCCCGCCCCCCCGCTGGCACGATGTGCTTCATTAGCTGCCTGGCCTGTGCTGGCTGAGTAATAAAACTAATTGCAAATTTCTAATCCACTGCCGCCGCCGTGGTGAAATCGTGGCACTGACGCGGCTCTGAGCATACTGCGCCGGTAACGAGCCTGGGTGGGAACGTGAGCTCAGCCCCCCGTCAGCACCGTGACCACCCAGAAGCCCTCGGCAAGTGCCGCCGAGACAAGGGGGTGTGGGGACAGTGATGCCCTCGGCAGCGTGGGGAGAGGACCCCCAACAGCAGGGTCTGAAGCTGGGTGCAGGACGTGTCCCACAGGTGCTGGAGAGGTTGATCCCCAGGAGCAGTCCCCAGCTCAGGGCAGAGCAGCCACTAGAGGGAAATGGAGACCAACTGTCACCGTGTGCCACCGCAGCAGGGTGAGGTAGGAAAGAGCTCTGGAAGCTCAGGGACTGTGTCACCTCCTGGCAGGGACTGAAAGCTGGTGTGGCACGTCCTGTCCCATCTGCTCATCCCTCCCTGCCTGCTCCTGGGCTGGCCCACCGACCTGATCCCCCTTTCCAGAGCAGCCCGCACCCTCCGATCGCACTGTCCTGCAACCTCCCTCACTGCCTTCCTGCAGGATTCAGCTGCTCTTCCTCCCTTTTCATACCCTCAGCAGCCCAAAACCAAGAGGAAGCATCCCCGCTTCACCCTGTCCCACCGTTCTTGCCCCATCTTGCTCCCTTCTACAATCTGGGAGTTGCCATCTCCACAATTGCTCCTGCACAGAGCTGCTCTGTCCCTCTGATCATCTCTGGCACCTGCTTTGAACCTCCTCAAGCTTTGCCAAGCTCTTCCTGGGGGAGGATCACAGCCGTACGGGCACAGCTGAGCTTCACCATGACTATCAGTTCTCCTTGGCCTTCCATCCCTTCCCTAATAATCCCTCACCCCCCTCAGCCTCTTTGGTTTGTGCTGAGCTCTTGAGGCTCCCTGGGGAGGGACACGCTGTCACCTCTGTCCTAACACGGTGACTCTGCCTCTTGTCTGTGCTGTCCCAACACCGAGACCCAGCCGGGGCAGCCCGGGGTGATGGTCCCCGGGGCTGTGTCACCCTGAGCAGGAGAGGTGGAGGCTGAACCCAGCCCGTTGGCGCGGGGCGAAGCGGGTGAGGAGGGGCACTCACAGCCTTTGTAGATGTCCGTGGGGATCTGCACGGCAGCGTACGAATAGTTAACCTTGGTCTTGAAGTTGGCATCATCGGTGAACTCTAGCTTCAAGGAGTTGGACTTCTCCCTCTCGATCTCTTCTCCATCGGGATCATCCTGGGGAAGGAGCAGAGCACACAGGGTGACCCGGGGGGGGTGTGCTAGACCCGGGGGGGGTGCCGGATTATTTGTGCCCACAACCCGTGCCACCCCTGGGGGCACAGGGGAGCAGGTGGGCATGAAGGCGAGCGCCGGTTACACTTGCTTCTCTGGCTTTGGTGGCAAGCAGTTATTAAATCAAACAAAAAAAACCCCAACCAAATAATAATAATAAAAAAAAAGCGCCTTGAAAATCAATTAGCAACAAAAGGCAACTATCAAAGAACAAATTAAAACGGAGTGGAGCTTAGCGCTCTGTCAATAAGCAATGCAAACAATATTTAATTATGGCGGAGAGATGGTGAATTCCCCACTGCTGGCACTGGAATGCGCTCCCTTGCCTTCCCAGCCCTCCTCTCCCTTCCCAGGGCCCTGCTGCCAGTATGGTACCAGTACTGGGGGTAGTACAGAGCTGGAGGAATCACTTCCAGCATCCCACCGGGAGCAAAGAAAGCTGGGAGAAGGTGCTGGCTCTGAGCTGCTGCATCCCTGCCACATGCCCGGTGGCCAGGGAAGGCTGTTTGCAGCTGGCTGCGAGATGCTTGGGGTCGGGAGGGAGGAGGAGGATGCTGAAGCACCTGCCCTTTGTGGCCCCAGAGCTACGTCCCTGCCGAAGAGGGGCAGAGACACAGAGCTGCCTGCACCATCCGCGGGCAGGGACAGGCAGCAGAGGGGCAGGGACATGGCAGGCCCACGTCGGGGCACAGGATGGCTCTGGCCACCTTCTCTGGGTCCTGGCTGCAGGAGGGAAAGGGGATGGGGGTGGGCGGATCTGACTGCTGAGCCTGGGGACAGAGCAAATCCCCCTTGAGAAGCAGCTCATGCCTCTGCCTTTGTGCCTCCTCTCGAGTGAAGCGCCCATCTTGAGGCCTGTGGAAGGGCGCCTGATTGCGGTGGCAGAGATCAGCCCCGCAGAAACGAGGGTGGACGTGACTGGAAGCGTGAGCAGCTCCAGGCAGGGCTCGTGAGGTGCCGAGCTGAGGACGACCACCCAGAGGAATGGCCCACGCCATCCCACAGCAAAGCACCAGCAGGGACAAGGGGTAGGGGACAGTCCCATCCTGCTGTCCTCCATGGCCCAGGGTGAGCAGCTTTCCCACCAGCCAGGCTCCTCTCAATAAAACCCAGGGGACAAAAGATCTGAATTTCGCATGGGAAGAGCCATAAATTTAAAGGAAAATCATGTGTTTGGGAAATAAACTACGAAGCTCATTTAAAATCCATCCTGGTCCTCCTCCCCATCTTCCCTCTGCAGATGCCACCAAGAGATGCCACCTCCCCTGCTGCCAGCTCCGGCCGGCCACCAAGGCAGTGACATTCCCCTGACATTGTGAGGGGTGGCCAAACCATTCGCCACACTTCAGGAGAATAACAGGATTGATATGCAAGGTTGGGATTTAATTCCAGCCGATGGATTGTGAGCGTAAATACGCTGCTGAGCCGACCCTGGCGCGGGGGCTCCAGCCGCCCAGAAAGATGCTGAACTCAATTACAGCCACAGTAGCCAAGCGGGAGCTGGGCAGGGACCGTCCCCACCTCCCCTCAGCCACGTTGCCAAGATCAAAATCCAGATTGCACTCTCAGTTTTATGTAAATCTGGAGAAAAGGCACAAAATCAACTGCTGGAACCTCACAAAGCTGCCATGTTGCAGCAAAGCTAGCTCCCTGTGCACGCAGGCCCATGGGCTACCTGGGGAGCGGATCCCACCCCAAGTCTGCCAGCAATGTGGGACTCAGGTCTCTGGAGGAAAGCGGTTGCAGACACGATAGCTGGTCCCTGCCAACCTCTGTGAGCACCAGGCGGTGACTTCAAGGCAGCTGCTGAAAAAAGGCTTTAAACGAGATACAGCCACGGCCCCGAGGGCACCTGCAGCACCAAAAACTCTGCTTTGACACCAAAACCTTACTTTCTTTTTCTGGAGCCCTGCAAAGTCCTGGTGACACCTCCCCATCTCAAACCATCAGGGCACCCTGCCTGGGTCCAACCCATCCACTGACCCCACCACTGCTGGCATCTAGGAAAATCCCCCCCTCCCTATTTCCCCAATGCTAGCATGGTTATTCCACACTTCACCCGAGCTGGAACTACTGTATATAATTACTGCTCCTCTGCTTATCATTATTTCATTTTATCACCCATTCTGAGGGGTTAATTTGTATTCTGCCAGGTTGGGCACTGTCTGGCTGCTCTTATTCATGTAGCTGTAAAGAGGCATATGTATAGATCTCGGAGACAAATATACAGCTATCTATACGTAGGACACTTCATGCATCACTGACACCTATACGTCAAACAGACCCGTGGAAAGAGCTGATGTTATCCAAGCCACCTCTATCCTTTATCCATAAATCTTCTGACCTCAACTTAGTTATTCCTGCTTAAGCCAGGCTGAATTTGGCCCCTGAAATGGGGTCATTTCCAGCTGGATGAAGGCAAGCAAAGCCATCACCAGCCCAGGCAGGGACAGGAGCATCTCAGCGCTAGGCTGAGGCTACAAGGAGCCACCTTGGGAAGGCCACAGGAAGAAATTCTGCAGTATATTTATATCAGAGCAAAGGAGAAGATGATTCAAGTCCTCCTGGATTTACACTGGTTTAACTGTGAGCATCTCATCAGGCCCCCAGCTAGATTTTGCATCATTCCTCATCATCACATTTCAAAAGAACTTGGAAAGATCTATTTATCTGTCGCAATATGTACAACATAACACAAATGGATGCTACAGTTTGAATATATTATTTGCTACACACCATTAGAAATCGACTCCATGGCAATATATCAATATTATACATATTTATTGCTTCAGCAAGAAGTCATCACACCCTGAGAGCTTTTGCCATCTTCAGTGCTTTAGGAGCTGGGCTGCCAATCACAATGTTTCCTCCTGAGTCTCCCAAAATGACAGTCATGGGACAAAACCCAGAGATGCCCCAACACCCATTGTGCACCAGTGGCACCACTCCACAGCGTTACTGGATGGCAAGTCCCTGCCCTCCATAGCATCCAGGCTGGTACTGGCTGAGGAGAGCCAGCCTGCCCACGGGCACAGGGGCTACTGGGGGGTCCCCACCAGTGATGGGGTTTGGAGCTGTGGATCGAGCTGGGGATGTGACCTGGGGCAGCAGCGATGCCTCGGCCTGGCAGCTCCTGCGGATGCAAACACCCCCCTTCATTGCAAACACCCCCCTTCATTGCTCATCTCCATGGGAACGAGCCATCAAAGCTAATGACGACTGCTTAAATGGCAGCACAGATGACAAACGCAGGGCTGATCCAGCAAACGGTGCCGGTGGCCGCTCCAGGATGATGGCTGGGGTTTCGCAGCTCTGGACAAGCCAGGTAGCCACAGCCTTCCCCTGCCACGTTTCTCCCAGTCCCCCCAGCAGAACTCTTGTGAGCTGCGGCACCCCAACAGCATCCCCGCATCTCGCATCCTGCTCCTCACAAGCCTGATAAAGAATATACCGCACCGAGATCACAACACATCCTTTTAAATTCCCCAGGAAAATGTTAAGTCTGGAAAAGCCTGCAAAATATTCATATCAGCATGCCGTGATTGCTACTAATGAATATAAATGCCAGTCCCCGGCACATGGCTGAGAAACTCCAGGCCCATGCAATAGGGTCTTTCTCCTTCTTAAACATCTCAGCTTTTCCTGAAATGCAGCAATTTAATGCTGGGGAGGGAGACTGTGTGTTCTCCAGCCACGTTCCTGCTTTTATAGCAGCCCAGGTTATAAATAACAATCAGCCTCTCCCGCCAGCCTGCTCCCCTATCCCCCTTCGCTTTTTTTAATCTTTGCCAAAGGTACTGTTTAGAGATCTTTCTAGACCATTTATTTTTAAATTACCAGCCAGAGGAGAGAAGAAGGAAAGGAAAAAAAAAAAAAAGAAAGAAAGAAAAAAGGCAAAAGAAAGAAACTTCTCGGGCTGATAGCTTATCGGAAGGAAATCCAAATGTCACATTAGTTGAGAAAGTTGGAAGATTAAATTTTCCAACACCCTTCATCTGCTGCTGCTGACATTTAGGGGCCTTTTTTCTCCCTCTTCCCTCTCCTCACCGCATCTCCTGAGCTGGGTACAGTGGCAGCCCCTGCCTGCGGCCGGCACCGGCACCAGCACCGTGCTCTCCCCTGCACCAAAGGGTGCTGAGACTGATGCGCAGCCTTCTGCTGCCATCCCCTCACTCCCACACCTTCCCAGGGACCCCCAGCAGGTGGGTGGGTGCCGAGGGGCTGATTTTGGGGTGAGCGGTATCTTCACCTACAAACTGTGTCCCTATGGAGGAGGAGAAGTGACAATGTTTGGTTTGGAGGGGGGACAAAATGACACGGTCCCACTTCTCCTCATCATATCACCCCTGCAGAGAGGATGGGGACAAGGACCAGGGCTTGCACGGATATCCCCAGGGGTGGATGCCAGGCCCTGATGGATGCTGTAATGCCACTGGGTACATCTCTCCAGCCATGAGAGGAGCAGCAACAGCAAAGCCTCTCATCTGCCACTTTACAGCCTGGGAACCAACAGCTCCTGGCTGAGGCAAAGAAGAAAATTAAGTCCATAACGTGGTCCTCCAGCCGGGCCCTGGGCACAGCTCCATCAGCTCCCACCAGAGAACAACGCAACCCAGGGGATTTTGACCTCAGCTGTGACTTAAGCATCATCTCCTGCCATAAACACAGTACTAAAGATAGAAAATCACTTTATTTCTGTGTTGTTCTGCCTGTGATACCCATCTGAGAGTGTCTGCTGATTTGAACACTTGTCCCCAGATAAACCCCACAGCCCTTGCTAGCGGGGAAAGGTGAAAACTTCTCTTCTGCAAACATTTTGAGAGCCTCGGGGACCTCCAGGAAAATTTTATGATGTTCCTATTTGTTAAAAACCACTTGGAAATCCAAAATCTGTTTAGGAAGATAGCGGAGCTGAGGTGCAAGCAAAATGAATAGGAAGCTCATTTCTTTCTTGCTGTAGTTAAAGCCGGCATAAGGCTTGTGAATAAGTTCCAGTTAGGTTGAATAGGCATTGTCCATCAGAACGAACTCAGTTCAGCTAGATCCTGCTCAATTTAAATACAAAAATTGAAGCTAAATAAAGAAAAGATGGAAAGAGCGCTATTTAGTTCCATTCAGACCTTCGTGTATCATCTCCCTCCTTTTTTATTTCAGCATCACCTTTTCTCTCCATTATTTTTGCTGGAATTAAATTTGCTGGGATTTCATGGGGAAGCAGCAACGGCATTGACAGGGAAGTGCCCCTCCAGCTGAACCCATGAAACTTGGCAAGAGGACACCCCCAATTTTGCTTGATTTTTTCCCCCTGAGGAGGACTGAAGTGGCTGATGACGGATTGGCAAGGCTGTTCCTCTCCAAGGACACGCCACCTTCCCTGGGGAAGGGCTGGGGAGCAGGGAGCTGAGCTCCACTGTCTCCTGGGACACCACATCATGCTGTGGTGTGCAGTTTCTCTCCTGTGTCCTGTGTGGTGGGATGGCTTGTCAGGGACAGTTCTGAGGTCAAGATGCCTCCTAACGTAGCCAGGATGCTCTGCTCGCTCAAGTGGCTAATCCCAAAGCCAATGGCCAGGAGCTGCCAGCTCATATGGCTGCTGCTGACACTGGCTGGGTATGGGCAGCCAGGACTGGTCAGGGTAACACCAGGCATGGGGACATCCATCTCCTCTGTCCCCTCCCCTCCAACAGTGGTGGCAAAAGCCCTGCCCAGCCTGATGGATGCATCAGTCCTGCTCCTTGGCTCCCTTATCAGGGAGCTGCCCTGCTCCTCAGGCTGTCTCCTCCTGCCTCAACCGCCAGCCAGTTTTTCCTCTGCTTCTCCCCAAAAATCTGCTTTAATGCACTTTAATCCCACTAGCTCCATCCTCTCCAGAGCTGCGATGGAGAGCAGGATCATCTCCCCTCTCCTTTGGTGGCTTCCCCCAGGATGGGGAGAGACAGGAGACATCCCCAGCTCTGAAGAAGCAGGACCTTGACCAGGGAGAGCTGCCTGGGAAAGCAAGCACCCTCCCCTTCAGTCACAGCATCTACCCGACCTCTCCCATCCCCTCTCCCAGACTCTCTGTGGCTCCAGATTCTCCTGCCAAGGAGCGCTCCTGCTGTCACCACCTGGGGACAATGGCACTGGTAGTTTGACAGTAACTCTGCTTTGAAGGCATCCATCCACCACTCCAGCCTGCCCCCAGCTCTGCTCTGGGGCATCACCTCCAAGGTGGGGAGACAGCAGAGCTGGAGCTTGGCTCCTGGAGCTGGTGGGACCCCATCAAGCCTGGATCCTTCCCTCCCCTCCATGTGGGGCCTTCTGAAGGCTTCTGGGATCACCGAGTGTTATTTTCAGATGAGGCCATGTGATTTGCCAGGGGTTTGCTGCCAACACCACGTGCTGCTGCTCCTTCCCTCCTGCGGTGGTACCGTCTCCAGACAGCACATCTGCTGCCAGCTCTGCCTGCAGGCAACGGCTGGTCCTGGGGGCACCACTGCTGGCTGGGGCTGGCCCCAAGCCCCCACCTCACTCCTCTCAGGGCTCCAAGGACACCACGATGGCGCCCCTGACCCCGAGCCAAGAGCATCGCCAACCCAGCGAGCCCCAATCTCGGGAGGATCCCATGGCACAGCACAAGTCAAGAGCCGGGTGATCTGCCAACGAAGTGGGTTGCTGTGGGACAGCAGTCATTGCCAGTGGAGCGCCCTGTGCCCGTGGTGTGGCACCTGAGTGCCGTCACCGTGCCGAGGAGCCGGCAAATGCCAGCCCCCTTGGGAGCACCGGGAGAGCGGAGCTGTCGGGTCTGTATTTAAAGCACTGATTGCCAGAAATCACAGGACGGCTCTGCCGGGAGGCAGGTAGAGAATTAGATTCAGTCTCTAATTAAAGGTTTGCTCTTCATTTGAATTTCAGATGCCAGCTTTAATTTTAGAAACTTTTGCAGGTAGCGGAGCGACCTGCCCACCTGCCTGCTGGTGGGCCCAGTGCCAGCGGGTAGATGACACCACGGCTCAGCTGGAGGGGACAGGGCTGTGGATCAGGCACTCACTGCCCACTGCAGATGGGCTCGTTATGTCAGCTGTAATGAATGCTGCGCCAACACCCCCCAGTATAGTAGTGGGACAGCCCCGGGAAGGGGTGGTGACTGTGCCAGTGGTGTGGCAGGGACAGTACTCACGTATTCGGTGTCGGCCTTGGAGTCGTAGTACTCAATGTCTTCCTCCTGCAGAGAAAAGGGAGAGCTGAGTTAGTACCAGCCAGGGATGGGGATGGAATAGGGGTCCCTCCCCTTTACTCATCTTCTCGTCCCCTCTATCATGCTGCTGGCAGCCACCACGTCACAGAGGACCGAGCCTTGCCCAGCCCACGCTGCCCCTGGGACATGGTCAGGACCACAGATCCCCCCTGTCCACCCTCCAAGCACTGGCCATTGCTTCATTGCTTGCCGTGGCTTGCTCCACTCATGGCTGCCACCGAGCCGTGGCTGCAGCAGTGTGGGGCCACGCACAGCCACTGCTGCAGTCAGACACCCTGGTGTGTGCCACGGTGCCACTGGTGTGATGGTGACCTCTGTGCTGCCACCAGGTGAAAAGCTGCACCGTGGTCCCAGACAAGGGATGCTTTGGTCCTGCTGCAAGCATTGGGAGCTGCAGGAGAGCCGGGCACAGGCAGCGTGGCAAGCAGCAGCCCTGCAGCTGGCAGAGCTGCCCTCCCCACGCAGCAGAAGCAGGGAGAAAAGCCTCCTCGCTTCCACGGAGAAATGCATGTCATTAATTTAGGGTATTTAGAGCCTGTTTAGGCAGAAAGGTCTGCTTGGATTCCTCTTCCCCGCGTGTCAGGACGCGAGGCAGCAGATAAAATTCCTAAAGAGGCAATTCGGAGAGAGTGGCAACGCTGTCACAACAGTGTTTGGTGTGCCATCAGAAGGGGTAATTAAAGGGCACTCAGTGCCTCGTCTCTGCGTGCCGGGACACGGGCGCGATGCGCCGGCAGCCGTGGCAGAGCTAACATGTCTGCCACTCCATCAGCCGTCACCAGCCGCCCCGCAGACCAGCCCTCCTCCCCCCACGCACAGCCAGCGCCTTGGGATGATTATTGCTCTTAGTATTTAACGAGGAAAGCTCTCTGGGCCCAGAAGAGAAATGCAGCTGAAACCTTAATGCTGCTGACTGCATCCCTGCCCTCCCCGCTCCTGCTGCTGCCCCTGCAGCATCCAGTCTGGCCACGGGCTTGTGGCACTGTGACACCCAGCCCAGCCTGGCCATGGGTCAGTGCTGGGGACAATTCCATCGTGGCACCCAGCCTGGCCATGGGCTCATTTTGGGGCTGGTGGCACCATGCCGCCCAGCCCAGCCTGTCCACAGGTTTGTGCCAAGGATGGTGGCACCGTGACACACAGCCCAGCCCAGCCACGGGTCAGCGCTGTGGACAGTGGTACTGTGATGCCCAGCCCAGCCTGGACACATGCTCATTTTGGGGCTGGTGTTACCATGACACCCTTGCCTGGCCATGGGCTCATACTGGGGAAAGGGACCGGTAGGTCCAAGCAGCTCACCAGGCTGCTGCCACCACTGGGTCCTCTGCCCTGTCCCCACCGGGAGCTGGCAGCCCCTAACCCATCACTGGTGTTACCCTCTAGCCACAAACCTGCTCCCCAGAGCCCTTTGCTGCCTCTGCTTCTCCAAGCTAAGACACAAGACCACCAAGAGGGGGGAAAAGCCCCTGGAGCAGGGGTGCTTCTCCCTCGGGGGCACCGGTGGTAAGGGGATGCCAGCTGCGTGGCCAATGTCCCCCCAGGATGGGCATTGCAAAGGGCAGTTTCTGCATCCGTTGGGCAGAGGGGCTGGTCCCTCCCGTGGGCTCTGTGGCTCTAATCCCAGCCATAAGACAGCACCCAGAGAGGAAAGCAGGGGAAAAAAAAAAAAATCGATGCAACATCTTCCAATTTCTGCTATTAAAAAGCCTAGTCATTAAGGGAATGTACTTATTAATTATCTGTGATTTGTTGTGAAATGCTGAGGGGTTTACAACAACAAGAAAAGGGGAAAAAAAAATTAATTTCTCTTTAGATGCCCTCCCTGTGCCCCTCCTGGCCCCACGCACGCCCCTGCCCTCCCCGGCACTGCTGGCTCCCCGGTCCGTGGCCATCTGCACTTCCTAATTAAAGGAACCCCCGGGAGACCCGTAACACAAACGAGCTAATTTCATGTTTAATGATCTTTAATCAGAAGTGAGTGTGACTAACAACAGCTATCCAGAAGGTGCTTTGTTATTCATTTTATCTTCCATTGGCTCCTCCGAAAAGCTCGAATCCCCTCCCACACGTGGTGGCCCCAGTGCTCCCACAGCACGGCATGGCACGGGGAGCAGAGCTCCTGGAAAGGATGCCTCTCCCACCGGTTTCCCCAGGGATCACAGAGCCCTTGCCGTGCACTATTTCAAGCCCTGACAACCCCAAGAGCAGCCAAGTGAGGTCCTGTTTCCCACTCCACACCGTGGCTGAGGTTTGTTTACGTGAGATGGCACATGTGGCATGGTCAGTGTCACCATGTTACCATGGCCCCAGCCCCAGGATGTGCCCTGATGTCAGGCACCGCTCTCCTTGCTATGATCCTGCTGATGCTGCAGGGCTTGTGGGATGTGAGGGAGCCCGCAGGAGCTGGCAGGGCATCCATATCCCTGGCATCTGGAGGCTGGTGGAACCATTTATTCCAGAAAGGTGGGTCAGAGCCCTCGGAGACCCTCTAAGAGAGATGCTGAGGGTCTCCCAAGAGGCAACACAGGGCCCTACAATTTCCTCTCCCTAATATTTATTTTTTTAAACCACACTTGCCTCCTTCACGTAATCCTCTCTTCCTCCTCCTCTGGTCCACGTTAAAGCCAGCACCCGGTCTGTGTAAATAGCACTGATATTTCTAGAGCCTTTCAGAATAAATACCCATAAAGAAAACAAGGGAGTGAAGACGTTGAGGGATTTCAGGGCAAAACATTGCCCCTATCTCTTGGAAACAAGCCTGCAGGAAGCACTCGGTGCAGGGGAGGCAGACACCGGGTAGCTGCTCCTCGGTGATGTGCCAACTGCTGCCCATTTTCTCACGCCGTAATTGCCAACTGGCATTGGTGTTCCGGCACTGCCAGTGGTTATCTCCATCTCCTAAACAGAGTTATTTCCATCTCCTAAACTCTCACTGCAAGTCAGGGGGAAACGACTGTGGGAGCTCAGTAGCCCAGGCTTCTCCGGCAAAGCCACCGAGCAACCACCAAACCTTTGTGGTTCAGTGTCACTGGGCAGCCCCTGGCCAGGGCTTGACCCAGGTGGGACCTCTTGGATGGGGCTCCTGGGATGCTGTGTGCCAGAGTCTCCCTGGGGACTCTACCGCCTGTTTGTCCCCCTTGAGTCCCGTCCCCCCCCATCCCCCAGCCCCCTGCTCCACTCCTGAGCCAATTTTACACCCAAATGCCACGCAAAAAGCTAATTAACAAAACCAGGCTGTGAGTGCCTGGAGAGCTGCAGGCTAGAGCCTTGCCAGCAGCTCAAGGGAGGACTCTGCTCTGGCACGGGTGCTCCATAACCAGGTTTGAGCTAAAGACCATGACAAAGAGGGGGCATGGGGGGTCTCAGGTGGGCAGTGAGGGGCACTCCTCCCCCGCCCCAGCCTTCTCCAAGAACACTCAAATAGGTCTTTTTGCACCCAAAACAACTACAGCAACTAAAAATAACATTAGAGAGGTCAGTGCTCTGCTATCTTGCTGCAACACAGTAACATCAGGACAGAGGGGGACTGGCCCAAACCTCTGAGTCAGTGGTCTAATGAGGTGGCAATCAAACCATGTTGTACACACAGCAGTTACTGCCCCACAAAGACCTCAGAAGGAGCTGCCAGTGGCACATCAGCTCCTTGCTCCAGCCCCTCCAGCCAGCAGGGACACAGCAGAGGGGCCACAGCTCACTCTCCCCTTATAGCTTTTCTATAAAATCACCCAAGCTGGGTAATCCCTCTCTCACGGATCTCTTGTGCTCCACAAGATTGCTCACGGTCATCTCGTTCAGGTCACCCTGCTGCTTGCATGCCCTGGGGATGCTGTGATTTTGCAGGTAGCTCCCACTGCACTGCACTGATTTTGGTCCCCCTCAGCCCTCTGGCTGCAGGTTTCCTTTCTCTGAGTGGCACAGGTGATCCCTGCAGTCTCTTTCAGGATTTAATTGGCTTTGGAAGAGCCAAATCCTGCAGAGGTTTGCCTTCCAGGCACTTAGGAGCAACTGTGAGTGCGGTGGGGAAGACAAACTGCTCCTAAGCTGGCATCCACCCATTTCCCAGCCACCTGACAGGGTCAGTGGCAGGGCCACCATCCCTGCCCATGTGGGGATGAGCCAGGTGCCCAGGATCTGTGCCTGGGCAATACAGCGGGTGGGGAGAATATGGAGGAGCTGGCATGCCCACCTGTGCCTGGACATTAGCCCCAGCCATCATGGGCTGTCAGACGGACCGAGGACCATGCCTGGGTCCCACGTAGGGACCATGCCTCTCCTGCAGTCCTCACCATACGAGTCCTCTGGCACCCTATCCAGCAGCAGAGGCCATATGCGTTACCCATGCAGGTGGAAACAGTCATCATAATCTGCCTTGGCATCTGTTTTTTTATTTAAAAAGCAATTTCCTCCCTTTCCCTCTCTGACAGAGCTGGGGAAATCTTTAAGTGACCCATCAACAGTTTTTTCATCTCCCCAAGAAGATGTTTTATCTGATCATGCCTCGACAACTACTCTTCTTTACATGGCATTTCCTGTCCACTCCTGCTCCTTCGAAAGAGATGCGGCTACTTCTCCCCTCCATGGCATCCGGGTACCATGGGGATGCCACCACACCCCCAGATCCAGTGGTTGCTGGGGACTCCCTGCCCTGCCAGTGATGGGGTAGGACAGGATGGTATGGGATGGAATGGGATGGCAGCACCAGGAGGGAAGCCATCAGCCCCCACACCAAACCATCGCACCCATGGGACCACCATGGATGGCCCATCTGTTTTGCAGAGGGGGGGCAAAGGGAGCCCCCTTGAGCCCCAACCTTGGCTTTTAAGAGGGAACAGCACCAACACGGGGTTTTTGTGAATGATTTTCTTGTTCTGCTTTTTGGCCAGAATGGCTCTACAGCAGGTTGGTGCTTTAACACAGTAATTCTCCGAGCGTAATGAAAGCTGACATTATATCAAACACAATAAAGACTCTCAGTTGATGGAGATCATTCCTGAACACACAAACCCATTAAACTGAAAAAAAAAATATCAATTCTACACACTTGCCAGCCAAAAGAAAATGTGATTTGTTATCTAAAAGGGGGTTATAAACACAGCTTCAATGCACTTTCTGTGCTGTAATGAAAACTGGGTTTGAAATGGCAAGACGACTGCAAATTAGAGTATTTGATTTTATTTTCTAACTTTTTAGGTAAACCTTCTACAAGGGCAAGTGCAAGGTTACGGAGACGATCTTTCTGTTCTCAGCCGATAAGTAGGATCTGTAATTAAAGGAGGAGAAAAATGAAAGGGGGATAAGGAGCTGGCGCTCGCCCTTCTAACGCCGCTTTGAACACAAAGCCCTGCCTGCATCGCCGTGGCAAACCCACGGGAACAGCCACTGGTGACCACGCACAGTCACCGGAGCCACGCACCGGGCACACCACGCCTGGAGGGATGCTGCATCCAGGGCTCTGTGGCTGTGGAAGGGCATCCAGCCGTGTCACCATGTCCCTCTGCTTTATCTGTCACCTTTCTTGGGCGGCCTGGAGCACAATCTCTGTTATTCCTCTTGTCCTTCCCTATTTGGCAAACAGTGATCCTGTTTTCCCCAGAGTTTTGTTTCTAATGGAGCTTGAAATTATCTGGGCTTTGTTATTTGCTTGTGTGCTTGCAGGCGGGGGTTATGGATGGAGGCAGCGGCGTGGGGCTGCCCGTGCTCCCTCTGCTGCCTCTGCACATACCACCCCAACCCCAAAACCACCCACCCTGCACCCAGCAGTTACACCCTACCCCTGGCAGCCCTTACGTCCACAGCTCAATCTATAGCTACTCTTTTTTTCCAAGATAAAAGGCTCTGAGCCTTCAAACACCCCTTTCCTGCATCTGAAATGTGGGGAGAGGTGGGAGGCAGGGGGATGGAGGAAGAGGGGAGCTTCCCAGTGTCGTGATGGAAAATGCAGCAAGGAAGAAGAACTGGGAGAAAAACAACGGTAATAAACATTTGATGAAGCAGAAAATGGCTTATAAAGAAGTCAACTTTTAAAGGCAATTTATATAACCCTGCCAAGTGCACATAAATGCAGGGAAGGCTCTCTGCAGCGTCAGTGTGTCCCTTAAAGGGACAAATAGCTCCGGCCACCTGAGCAGACCAACAGGCAGTGGTGATGATGCCGATGCCCTGAGATGCGTTTTGCAGCTGGTGGTGCAGACCTGCACCTTCAACAGCATCCCCAGGGTCAGCACGGCCCCTGCTCCCATGCACTGTGGGTTGCAGGACAGTGCTGATGGTGCTGGGGTGGTGCTGAGGGTCTGGAGAAGCATCTAAGACACTGGAGAACCCTGGAGGAAAGCAGAGCGTGCAGCTGGAAAGGTGCTGGGAGAACACAGGGCTGGCTGGGATGTCCAACGTGCAGCATAATGGCTTGTCAGCGAGGATGAATACAAAGGATGGCAGCAAGAAACTCAACAGGACCTTCCCACGTTTTTCTAGGTACATTTTGCAGGTCTCTCAGCTGAGCAGGGTGGCAAAGAGAGGATGGAAACCTAATAAACAGCCCCACGGTGTGGGCTGCAGCCCTGGCACCTCCACCTGGGGATGGTCAGCACCTCTGGCACAGCTGGGGGGGACATCTGGAGCAAGGGGACAACCCTGATGTGCCTTGAGGGCCAGAGGCCCATGACCGCTCAGAGCAGAGTCAGCCTGTCCTGGCAGACCCCCTGCAGACTCCTTGATACAAGTCTGGAGGACAGAAGCTTCTCGCTGGGAAAACTGGTTGGCCAGGCCACGGAAACTGGGAGCTTTTTGTGGTCTCTTTTGCTACCGGTTCCAGAAGGTCCTACTGCCCCATGGTGGGTGCCTGCTCCATGGCAACAGGACACAGGTTTTGCCTTCACCAGTGCTCTGGTGTGCAGGGGAACTCTGGGGACACGCGGGGACACCACCTTGGCTTGACACGGGGGGCCTGAGGGAGGATGGGGCAGGAGAGCGCGGGGCGAGGGGAGCATTTTGGGAAGGGGGAAGCACTTTTACAAAGCCCCCTGAGTTGGGAGGCTGAACTCAGTCCCTTTGGGGAGGCCTGCACAGCCAGTGTGCAACTGGGAAAGGCGAAAAGAAAAAAACAAAAAAAGGGATAAAAATGAAAGTTTCCCCGTAGAGATGCGTTGTGAGCGATTGCTGGCAACAGCCTCCCAGCCGCTCGGGCTCCTGCTCCTGCTTCATTTTCCCCCGGAACTTCCATAGCAACCCATCTGCAGCGAGGTTTAATGGGGCTGCCATTAGCACTAATGCAGCGCAAACCCTCGGCATCTGCCGGCGCGCCTTCGGATGGGAACACAAAAATAACCACGCTGGCCGCAATCTGTCATCGACCCCGGCGCGAGGTTAGGACGCGACACGCCAGGAGAGGAGGGGAGAGCTGCTGCCAGAAGGAACGAGCTGCTTGGTGGGGAGGGAAGAGACGAGGAGCTGGAGATGCTGTGCTGCCACCTTCCGTGCCCACCGCCCGTGCCAGGGCCAGTGACAAGGTGGAGATGGCAGCGGGGACGGTGTCACGGGGCTGGCACGCAGGTCCGGCCGTGCCCTGACATTATACAGCCAAAGGACAGCAAAAGGAGGCAAAAAATGGCATCCTGGGGGGCATCAGGAAAAGTGCGGCTAGCAGGGCGAGGGAGGTCATCCCACCCCTCTGCTCTGCCCTGGTGACACCCCATCTGGAGCACTGGGTCCAGTTGTGGGCTCCCCAGTTCAAGAAGGATAGGGAACTGCTGGAGAGGGGACAGCAGAGGGCTACAAAGATGATTGGAGGCCCGGAGCATCTCTCTTACGAGAAGAGGCTGAGGGACTTGGGTCTTTTTAGTTTTGAGAAAAGAAGGGGAATTTAATTAATGCATGCAAATACTTAAAGGGAGGGTGTCAGGAGCACAGGGCTGGTCTTTTTTCAGTGGTGCCCAGGAACAGGACAAGAGGAAATGGACACAAACTTGAGTATAAGAAGTTCCACCTAAATGTGAAGAGGAGCTTTCTTTACTGTGAGGGTGGCAGAGCCCTGGAACAGGCTGCCCAGAGAGGTGGTGGAGTCTCCTTCTCTGGAGACATTCAAAACCCGCCTGGACAAGTTCTTGCTCTGGGTGGACCCGCTCTGGCAGGGGAGTTGGACTAGATGATCTCCAGAGGTCCCTTCCAACCTATATGATTCTATGATTCTATGAAATGAGGCTGAATGTCATCAGTGAGAGCCACTTATGCAGTCCCTCCATCCCTTTGCTATGCCCGGGAACCAGGGCTGATGCAGGCAGGGCTGATGCAGGCAGGGCTGATGCAGGCAGGGGTGATGAAGGCAGGGGTGATGAAGGCAGGGATGATGCAGGCATGGCTGCCCGCTGAGGGAGAGCAAAAGCCCAGCACCCCCTCTTGCTGTGCACAGAGCTGGGCCAGTCCATCAAGTGTCCCAGCCAGGTCTGGGCTGTCCTGATAAAAGCTGCGTCGAGCTCTGCGGTGACGCATCACTGCACATTGTTTCTGGGTGACTCGCTCCTAATTACCTTGATTAAGTGGTTGCAAACAGTGCTATTAAAAATATTTTTTCTACAAAAGTGGATTTCTGAAAGGTTTGTGCCGTGAATGGCAAAATGAGCCAAGAGCTCCCCAGCACTACAGTCTGTTCCGTAACCTGTTATCCTCCTCACAGCAGGTCTTGGTGACCACCAGTGATGATGACAACTGTCTACTGGGGGGTCAGTGAGGAGACCTCACCTCTCCTTAGTGAGGGTGTGTCTGCTAAGGACGGAAAAGCCCCTGCAAGCTCAGCCTTTCTGGGTACCTATGGAACACAGCTCCTGGGGGGACAAGATCTGACCACAAGCGTCCACCCCATGCTGGCCATGTGGCAAAAAAAAAGTCAAGAAGCTTGCCACTTTGCCTTCTCTTCCTCTCAAACCCCAGTGACCATCACCATCGGCAAGAGGGTCTGCATGAGAGGGATGTGGCTCCAGGTCCTCATCTCCTCTCCTCCTTAAGTGGATTGGGGTTGCAGATAGAGAAATACCCCCCAGACACACCAGCAAGGCCCAGCAGTGGTGCTGTCCCCAGGCTGTCTCCTCACCTACTGCAGGGGGTTCGTTGCGGCTGGGCAGGATCTGGCCCAACGCGGAGGAAGATGCTGGGTGGCTCAGGAGTATTTTTTATTGTAGACTCCACACTGGAAGGAAAACAATCTTTCCTTCCTTTTATATTATTGTTATAATTGGAGAGCATTTCCAGGCAGAATCCTTTAGGTTCCCGCTGAGCGCCATCACCGCCAGAATTACAAAGTCAAATGCAATCATTAAACCTGCATCTTCCCTCTCCCAGCCCAGATTGCTCCTTCCCTCAGAAACAGCCCCCACTGCCACTGCTGGCAGCTGCCACTGATGTGCCAGTGTGTGACCATGGCCACTACTTGTCACCCCTTGTGAGATCCTGCTCGGCACCAAACCCACCGGCTGCCGGAGATAGGCAGGGAGGTGAGGGTTTCCCCACACCTCCAGTGTTTAACCACCAGCTTGACCTTCACCTCCTGCCTTCTCCTTATGGCGTGTGCTGGCAACAAGCTCAAAATGGCTTCATTTGCTCTAATTAGTGCTGGCAGGTGGCGGTGCCAGGGCTGCCTGGTGCTGAGCAGCTCGGCACGACCAGTGGTGGCTCACGAGGGAGCTGGGAATGTAGGAAAGGAAGAGCCGAGGGATGGGAGCTGGGCTGGGTTGAGGAGCTGATTCCTGTGCCAGGAGTCATTCCTGAGGCTAGTGCCTCTGCAGAGCTCACCATCCAGGAGGGAATGGGGTGGGAGCATTTGGGGCACACGCGGAGCCTTACCCTGATGTTGTCTTGCCAGCGGTGAGCCTTCTGGAACTTCTCCGCCGCATTGGCCAGTCTCTGCAAAGCAAGCAGGAGAGGACAAGTGAGCCCAGGGAAAGCAAGAGGAGCTAGGCATGGCCCACGTCAACCCAGGGAGCATGGGTGACACCCCAGCACTTGACCTCCCTCTGTTCCCTCTGTTTGGGGACCCTCTGGGACCCCAACACCTCTCTGACATGCAAGGAGGCAAGCACGTGGGCAGCGATGCCTGGAAAAGGACGTCCGAGGCACAGACAGACAGTGTTTCTCTCCTTGTTCCCACCATTCCCAGAGAAGCTGGTATCTCCTAAGAGACTGATGCCACTTAAACTCAATCAGGGCTGAGCCATCACAGCTTGGTGGCCTCTGGCGTTACCACAGGCTCTTGTTTGTGGTTCACGGCAAGGGCCTGGACTCATGGCACCCAGCTCTCTGCAGGGCAGGGCAGGGCAGGGCAGACCCTTCAAAATGCTTCAAAAACACATAAGTCTTCAAAGGAGACCCAACTGTCTTCATCCTGATGTCCCTGGAGGCAGCGGACAGGCTGGGCAAGCTGCTGTCTGTCTTGGCTAGCCAAAAGAACCAGGAGCAGGATGCCCAGCACTGTGCTTGGGCTGAGCAATGAGAAGTCTCACCAGCACGGAAGATGCATCAGGGCAGGGTTGGGGACCAGGCAACCCCCGGGGTACTGGTAGTGCTGGGAAGAAACTGCAATCTGGCCTTTAATGGCAGGGAAGGGGATGGAACAGCCTCGTATCACCCGGCACAGCCCGCCCGCTCCCACCAGCCACTGGCTTTGCAAGGCTCCCAGGGAATACACACCACCGGGGGCTCGGCTCCAGGGTTGAGTGGCTAATCTGTGGAGGGCCATGAGGCTCGTGAGGTTGTCACAGCCCAGGAAGGCTCCCTAGTGAGTTAGTGGGAGATGCATCAAGCGAGGACGTGACTAACGGCTGCTGCATCACCTGCCCCTCAGTTCCCCGCGTCCCCCAGTGGGATGGGACACACTCTGCTCGGTGCCAGCAGCCAGAGTGCAGGTGGGGAGGGAAGTCCTGGTCACCTCCAGCCCCAGAAGGGAGGAATAGGAAGGGGCACATACATCCTGGGCCAAACAACAAGTCCAAATCACAGCCTGAGGAGAACCACACAGACACTATCAGAACCTCCGTGTTATCTTGGGCCCAACTTTCACCCTGTGAACCACAAATCCCAGGATAAACCAGCACTTCTTTGCACATTGGGGACCTCACATGCTGGTGCAAGTTCATTGGGGCAGCAGTGAAGTCAGCTGCATCCCTGGAAATTTATCTCCCCAGGGCCTGGAGAGTACCTGGAGATGAGAGCGTGCACACACGGGTTGATGATCTCCGGAGAGGTGGGCAGGAGCCCTGGGTACAACCACACGCACCACAGACACCATCCCTGCTGTCACCAGTTCCTCTGGTGCTCCCGCCAGCACAGGGGGATGCAAAACGCCTCAGCCCTTCTAAGGGGATGCTCCAGGGAAAGGAAGCCCAAAGGCTGCCCCTACTGCCTGCAGGAGAGCGTCAGCACCCAGCCTGGGCAGAGTGGCAGGAACAGGGCGATGACAGTGGGTGCTGTATTACCAGGAGCACAGCAAAGCACAGGTACTCAAAAGTAAGGCAATGAGTGGTGAAAGACATCAAAAATGTGTTCCTCCCCCGCCGGAGAACACAGCTTGTTCTTATCAGATGCAGGGAAATGCGTATCCATCACCACATAATCTCGGCACACACTGGTCGAAACTTTCCTGTTTAATCTTTTCTCTTTTCTTTTTTTTTTTTTTTTTTTAAAAAAAATAATCTTGATTTCCAAATCAAAGCGCTTGCTTTCAACAGCCAACATCCAAGGGCAAAGATCAGCTATCAGCTGAGCATTGAAACAAAAGACCTACAGCCCCAGTGGCAGGGAGAAGAGACCGGGAGCCAACGCGTGGCTGCAGGGAAAAGCCAAGTAGTGTCAATTTGGGGTGAGGTGGGGTGGGGGTGGGTCTCACCTGCACAACCACAGCCTTGCCTCCCCACAGAAAAGCTGTGGCCCAGTTCTGCACCTCAACCCCCCCAGGGCTTTTGTGCTCCGTTTATATCTCGGGATGGATGATTAAAGGCGAGCATTTATTCTGAGTCGCGTTTGAGGCAGCAGTGATGAAATATGCATTTTTCTATACTTGATAAGAGCGTGTTTGTTTATTATGGGCTGGGGCAAGATTTATGGACATCTTTAACTATTCATCACCTTTTGCCAAGTGCCTGGAGGGTTGCAAATGGTGCAGTAGGAGACGGCTACACCCAGGAACGACACTTGGACAGAAGATATTTTTCCTCTGGAAAATATCAATTAGTCAAAGTCGATCGGGACACAACTTTTTTTTTTTTTAAAAAAAATAAATCCAGATGTTCTTGTTTGATAAATAGCATTGTTGCAGGGACAGGGCAGCCCGTGGCAGGATGGCACAGCCATAGCAGGGTACGTGATGGCTCCCAGCCACCGGCTACACCCATCCCAGGAGAAGTGTCCCCCCAGTCTCCCAGATGTTGCTCCTGCACCATTTTCCTTCCTAAAGACATTTCAATCCCATGACTGAGATGGGAACTGGGAAGAGGGACCAACTGGGAACTGGGACGAAGCAGGCAGCCAGCCACCCCTCCTCTGCCTCCCTCCATCCCTGCTGGGGACATGCCTGGAGCAATGCCATGTTGGGGGGCTCCCATGGGATCAACCCTGTCCCATCCCATCCCTGGCCGGTGCTAGAGGGGAGCCCCAGCCAGCCCTTGCCTGGAGATGGGCTGCTGACTTGATCGCTGAATTCAGGACCCTTAAACACCATGGCAACAAGGATGGGACACCCCAAAAGGTATTTGGGATGGCTTTTCTCACAAGTAGGACCTGGAATGGTGTGTTAGGGCTGGGAAGGTGCTGCTTCTCCAGCAAACCTCCCTGATCACGTCTCCCCAGGGAAGGTGATGCGTCTGCCTGGAGCTACACACTGCTGCAGGACGTCCCCATTAATGCCAAATGAGTTTATCGTGAATAATGTTACCGTGATCGATACAACTCAGGGATTATTTCTAATCCTTAATAATGATTAAATCATTATTTTTCAAGTGTTACAGATCAATCAGTCCACCTCAAGGTGTGCTGCGTGCAGGGACTGTGAGATGCCCGGGATGCAGGCAGTGCAATGGGGAGCCAAGCAGGGGTCCTGGGCCCATACACAGCAGCCACTGAGACCTCCTGGGGACTTCAGGCCCGGGGGTACCAACTGTGTGGTTCCAACAGCAAGAAAAATTAGAGGAATTGACAAAAATAAAGCATGTGTGTGAAATACCTGCAATTTTCCAGAAGTTTCTGCTGCAGGGACTGGCCTGGCTGTGGCACTTTAAGGAGCACAGTTCTTTCCCCAGAAGTCACTGAGGGCTAAGGACAGGAGATTTAGAGGCTGAAAACACCGAATTGAAATGACTCTGCAGGTCATAAAAGGCCAGCAGGAGATTTGCAAGGGATTGGAGATCCCGATGGCAGGGTCTGCGAGGGGGAAGGTGCTGAGCGGGTTTTATCGCTCCCCAGCCTCTTTCGTATTCCGTGCAGTGCTCCTCTCCGCCTCGCTGCTTGCCCGGGCGGCTCCGTCAGGAGCTCCCCGCTGGGCACAGTGGCTTGCCTGGCATTAAGGAGCCTCAGGGATGGCACGGCCTTGGGATGCGCAGGTGGCAATGAAGGTGGCACAGCCGGGTGTGCCCCCTCCCTCCCCAAAGCCCCGTGAGAAAGGAGCGTGGGGATGAGGTGGTGACATTTGGTCTGCCTAGAAGGTGGCACACCCGGACTCATGGCTGCTGGTTTTGCCCCGCTTTGCTCCAGGACATCGCATTTCAGCCCCCACTGCCCACAAGTTCACCCACGCACGCTTAGCCATAGCAGCACCACTTGGGGGGCAGCCACTCTGATGCCTTGAAGCTGCTGGGAGTGATGTGGTGGGGACCTTCTCTGCTGTCAGCATCCCCACTGCCTGGGGGGACAGCGTGCAGGGAGACTGTTCCCAATGTAGCAAGCACCCAAGGGTGCTGCCCACCTCCTCTTCACCACCCCTTCTCCCCATTCACACCCAAGGCTCTCCTGCATTGCTCCAATATTTGTGCATGGGGGATGTCCAAGGATAAGCTGATCCAATGCTTTGCTAAATCTCTCCTCCCAGCCCCCCCCCAGCAATAAGTATGCCCTGGCTGTTCCCACCTCCCTCAGATGAGTGGCTTTAACTTGGGAGGCAGCGGAGCAGAGACCAGAGCGGCGCAGGGAGGCCAAAGGCCAAGGTTGGATTTATAAAACAGGATTATGGCAAAAACCCTGTGAGAGGAGACCGAGCAGCCCTGCGTAACGGCAGCAGTGCTGCTGCTGTGTCCCAAGCCTCCCCACGGAAATAGAACACCCCATGCCCGCGCTGACGCTGGGGGATGCTCCTCGGGAAGCCTGGGATGGTGTCCCAGCTGGCACTGAGGAGCTCAGCCATGGCTGGGCACACAGCAGCTGCCTGTGCCCAGGGATATTTGCTCCGGGGAAGAGCTGCTCCCGTTAAGCCTTCATTTAACTTCCCTGCACGAGACTCTCATCTCAGCGCCTTCCCCGACGGAAGTGTATTAACCTCCCGCGCCTGAGCACACAGCTGGAAGGAGAGATCTTTGCTGGAGACTAAAACAGCCCAGTGTTCCTGGGTTTGAGAGGTCCACGCAGCCCCTCACCCTCCCGGCTCTCCTCCCAAAGCAAGAAAACACAGGTGAAAGGTTGAGACGAGACGGCGAAAAACAAACACACACCACAAAGCCAAGCAACCCAGGCAGGAACACCCCTCAGGAGCTGGTTTTAGAGCTCTTCTTCCTCCGCGATGAAGGAACGAGGATGGCACGAGCCCTCTCCTTTGGCAGCAATCTCCCCCTCCATGGATGATGCACCTCGAAGCTGCATCTGTCACTGCAGAGCATCCGGAAAGGCGAAATCCCGTTCCCTGTGCTTCACACATCTCTACCCTGGTCTGCCTGTGTGCAGCAGAGCAGGGGACATCTCTCACCGTCCCACTTCCTTCTGCCAGCTCTGGGGTGCCACCACTGGCTCTTCCTCTCAACCCCAGCCCGTCCTCTCCCCGTTCCCTGAACTCTCTGCACACACTCCCCTAACCAAACCCAAACGGCACAGCGCGCACGCCAGCACCGAAAAATGATCAGCCAGCGACAAAAGATGACAACCCCCTTATATACACATAGGGAATATAAATCTTGAGTAAACACTGTAAAGCAGCGAAGCATCTCATCCTGTAATAATCTCCGAGACAGTTGATCCCAGGGCTCTTATTACCCCTGCAGCCGTCATCTGAAATCCAGTTGGCAGCGGGCTCAGCCACGGCTGAGTATTGATCAAGGAGGCAGCTTCAAACACGCTGTAGTGTTTTTCTTTCAGAGCACTAACTTGTTTGTCAATAACTCCCTCGGCCGTGTGGAAGGAAAGGGGTGGTCAGAGCCCATCTCTCCTCCTCTCTAGCCCAAATCTAGCCCGTCATGTGGGAGGATGGAGCAGGAGCCGGCACTGGCTGCTAAGGTTCTCCTGCCCATGGGAAGGCAAATAAAGCCCCAGTGAAGAGTAAAGAGCAGGTGGGGAATCCTCCAAGGGCTTCCAGAACCCAATGTTGAACCACTTGGTTACAAGCACAAACCTAGAGCAAAACCAGAGCCCGAGGTTTTACGTGCTGACCCCATGCAGGGCAGTGGCATGGCCAGCACCCAGACCTGGGATCCTGGGACGAGCCCCAAAGCCACAACTTCCATCATTTTACTAACCACCTCAGTAACTCATGGCTCTGTGGGCCAGCATCACATGGCTCTTGTTCCCCTGCCAGCATCTCCCTTTACTCCTCCTCCAGAGCCACAATTTTTGCTGGTAAGAAACACCATCACCAGTCCCAAGAACCACGGGGAGGGAGGAGTGAGACATCCCAAGCAGAGAGGATGTACCCATGTGTTTGCAGAGGGGGGAAGAAGTGAGGGGAGAGCATTGTTGGATGGGGTGGTGGTGGGGGTTCTCCCACTCTGAATTACTGCTCAGGCCTCCAGAACAGCTTAACTTCTTGCAAAGGGAAAAGCACCAAGAGCAAAAGGGCAGTGCAGTGAGCCGAGCCTTGCTGGGTGCTCTCTTTAGCTCTTCTCCCATTAGAGAAAAGCCCCTTCTCCTGGTGTTTCCACCCTCCTTGAGGGCTGGCATCCGCTTTCCAAAATCAACTTTGCCCCTGCTCCCCAGAAGGGGAAAAGGAGGGCAGGGGGGCCCTGTGTCCCCCTCAGGGATGCCTGGGGACCAGCAATAGCAAAGCCCCAGCTCCGCTGCTCAGACCCCCTTCCAGTTCCTGTTTTCACCAATACAATGCCAAATAACCACTGCCCCATCCCTCCTGGGTGAGGAAGGGTGAACACGAGGGTGCAGGATTTGTCCCCATCTCCCCCAGCAGTGAGACACGGGATGCAGGATGGACAGCCAGAGCCAGGCACAGGCAGGTTCGAGCTCTCTCCCTGTCCCGTTCCCCTGCACGGAGCCAGCAGAGGGGGTTCAGCTGCACCAGCACTGCCGCTTCCCGCATCCTCCTGCCTTTCACACTGGACAGCAAAAACCTGCTCCCCAATAAATATACCTTTAAAGTGCACTATTAAATGCCATCAGGCATGGTTCCTGGTGGAACGTGCTTCTGCCTGGCTTTGGGATGCAGCCAAGCCAAGCACACTTGCCTCCTCTGTTCAGGACGTGAGAAAAAGCACTTTCCTCTGCCTGCTTTGCCACGCTATTTGCAGTCACGTTCCCCTCTGCATCTTCTACAGCTGATGGAGAAGAAAGTAGGGTCCTTTGTTTTGAGATACCAATATTCAGCCAGAGGAAAAGCAAGCAGGAGGTTTCAGTCTGTTCTTGACAAAGTTTCTACCACTTCCATAGCAGTCAGATCAGTTAAAAACGAAATATTTAATTGCATAAACAAAATTCTGGCTGGCGAGGAAGAAAGTCTCTCTTGGGATGAAACTGGAATATTGATGGCTGGCTCCTGGGAGACACTGAAGGGCTGGGGCATGTCAGCAGCATCCCAGAGGGGAGACGGATACAAACCACTCGACAAACATGGCTCCAATGCAGTTTGCCAGCTACGGGTGGGACAGACGTGTCCCAGTAGTCAGGGCTGCCCAACTTCAGGACTGCCCACCCCTGTTTGAGTCCCCCAGTAATTGCAGCACCACTGCCAGATGCACACACTGAAGGTAAAATCCTGGCCAAGTGCTACTACCCATAGCTCTTGTTATCTGCTTCTTTGGGGACAGCAAATGCCTGGAGGTTCACCAAGCTGGGGAGGAGGACACAGTGCTGTCCTGGGCTCCTTCCCTATCCTTTCCCTGCTGTCTCCAGGTGAGCAGTAGACTTGGAGGGATGCAGCTTGGCAAAGGGTTTCAGAAGATGGTGCCTTATAGCAGAAGGTTCCTCAGCTTCTCTGGTGTTGGGAAGGTCAGGAAATATGCCAGTCAGCATCTCAGCCTGCTGGTCCAGCCCTGTCTCCTCCCAGTCCTTCACTCGAACAGCACTTCCTAAATCACATTCAAATAATATGTGGAGCTCCAGTTATGATCATCAAGTAGGACTCGTCACAGTTCACAATCCATTACAATAGCCACAAAGCATTTCAGTGGCAATTGTAAGAGATATTTTCACTTTAAAATAAATTTTATTTAGGGCTTGGGGGAATTGCTTTTTAAGAAATAAAGGAAAAAAAGAAAAATGAAGTGCTATAGCTTGCCACTTGGGCAGGAGAAATTGGAATTTGCCCAGTTGAGTCTCAGCAGCCAGTCTCCAAAGAAAAAAAGAATCCTTCCTAATCCTTATCCTTCCTCATTTGTCCTATGTTAAGAGGAGAGAAAGTTCAAGGAATGGTTCCCCTCCCCAGCCAGTGCTTTGCATAGAACCAACAACAGAGGAGCTCACGTGAGATGCAGGAGGGCATCCCTGGGAACCCAAAGCACAGCCAGGCATCATGTCCACGTCCCAGCGGTGCCCCAGCTCCACGTTCTGTGTGGATGAGGCCTTTTGTGCCTTTGAAATCCTCTCCTTTAGCTCTTTGCCTTTCATTCAAGCGGAGGTTGTTAGAAAGTTCGCACTGGAAACCACTTACAATCGATTTATTTTAAGGCATCACCTCTTGCTGCGCTGTGATGTGCGAGCTTTAAAAAGCACCTCATTTATTATCTGCTGTCGCGTGGGGATTTCCATACAGCTCATCATGGCTCAGAGAGAGCTCCTCTGTTATTAAGTTTTTATGGTCAGGCAGATTTTCAGTGGACAGAAACCTCCCCAGAACACACCACAATGTCACCACCCCGTGTTGCCAGCAAGCCCCAGGAGCAACCCCCAAAATTTCCCATCTTGAAAGGCTCTGGAGCCATGTGTGGTGTCTTCCTTGTGTCTCCCAATGCCGTCAGCAATGTTCCTGGAGCCTGAGAGGGGTCAGGCACGCTAATCAGTAACTCAGGCCCTGCTACCACCTCAATATAAATGTCACCGGAGTAGTTTAAACTTCCAGTTTAAAACATTGAAGAAAAGCGTCTGCAATAAAACAAAAAAAAAAATCCCGTAAAGGGCATTTTAGTGGTGTTTTGCTCTAAAAAAAAAAAAGGTACCATAGTTGGAAACAGCTTTTCTCAAACTTTCAGAAAAATGGTAATCAAGCTTCAGCAGTTCCAGGTGCTGGGACAAGTTTCAGGGAGGTGGAAGAGAGCAAGATTGGCAGGTCACCAAAAGGCTCTTCCCAATGCCAGAGCTCACAGGGACCCCAACACTCACCCATCTACCCCCAGCATTTCCATGGGGCAAGGGGCAGGCTCCCAGCTGCCAGGAGCACATGGATCTTCAGGACCCACTTCCATCCCTTTGGGACATCCACCTCCACTCTTTCTGCATTCTTGGGGACGATGCTGACAGCACTCAGGTGGAGCACTCAGCAGGGTCCAGGGCTTTGCCAGCACCCGTGACCAGCACTGCATGCAGCCCTGGCCCTGAGAGCACAAGAAGTGCCACAGCAGAGGGTGAATGGCAAACAAGGAGGAGGAAATGAGATTTAACAAAGAAAATGCACTACCAGAGGGGTGAATAGTGCCCTGGAAGACTAGAGAGGAAAGGACAATGAGGGAAGCCTCCCAAGGAGGTCCCATGGCTTTGGGTGCTGCAAACAGGAATGGACCGAGCAGCAAGAGACGAGGCAAAGCCTTGGCGAGGGGCAGCCTCTTGGGGCTCACCCACCACTGCAGTTTCACAACAATTATACAGGAAGATGGCCTGCTAATCTACCAAGCAAATTCTATGCTTCATTTTGAAAGTCCCTTATTGTGAATTTACACAACAAAAATGTAAGCAAAAGCTTCTGGAGTTTGACTTGGCCCCTGAGCACCGGCGATGCTGGCATTGACACCGTGCCAGAAAACTCCCACCCTGCAAACATGGAAAACCAATAAGCTGCCCGCAGACATAATATACAAATCTCAAGCCTCTTCCCTATCCTGACCTTGTTTTGCCAGGGCAGTTATTCCCCTTTCCTGAGAGATGCAGGAGGGTCGGCTGAGTGGCAGTTTGGGCTGACATGATCATTCCCATTCTTCACCCCAGTGCCCAGGTTTGAGAAAGGTTCATGCACCCCTTTTTGAGACTGATGCTCGCTCTCCTTTTCTTGACTCTTCAGCCTCTTGCTCTTTGGCAAAGCTCAAAGTTCAAGCTCTTCAGGCTTCGTTACTCTTTGGCGAGACATCCCAACGTGCTTTTCTTCTCCTCTGCCTCCTTGCTCAAATCCACAATTCCTCACGTGATATTTCCCTTCAGCCCCCACCCCTGTGTTGACGCTTATGGACCACACGACAAGTCCAGGCTGCTGGTGGGCTGCTGTGCTGATAGAGTAGGACTGTTGTCACTGTGGTTTTGACCTCCATTCACTTATTCTCTCTTGTTTTGAGCCTAAAACTTCAGTGTTGTCAGACTCTACATTTTTACAGTGCAGTAAGTCCAAGTCATGACCCAGCTTCCTAAAAGAAAGAACTAAACAGCAGCAAACAACCACCGTGGATGCAAGGGGGTCTGATGCCCACCCTTGTGTCCAACACCCATTCTAACCCCTGGCAGAAGGTGCAATCACTCAACTTCACCCCAGGTCTCTCAATTTTCTGGCTTCCACAGACCTTTCTTTAATACAAATTTCCCAATGAGCTTCAATACAGATCCACTCCTGATTCCATTATTGTCTTTCCATTTCTTTCTTTCCTTCTCTCGGTCCTTTTGTAAGGACAGTGCTCTGGCCTCCTGCTGCAAATCCGGGCACGTAGCTCCTGCCCAGCAGACATGGCCCCCAGAAAGCATGGGTGCAAATAAAGCCCTCTGTAAAGAGAGCTCAGCTCCCCTCCCTCTCCTTTGGTGAACATGATTGACTTCCATTCTCAGGGCGAATAAAGAGCTGCCCAAGCCCAGAGAGAGGGATTCAAAGTGCATTCACTCACCATGGCTTGGGCTCCATCTCCGTTCATTTCATCTGAGACGTGCCCTCACCGCAGACCAGACCCCCAGGAACCTCTCCCTTCTCTGGGGCACAGGATTTCTGGCTGTGGGGTCTGTGTTTGTTGGGAGAAATCACTTCCAGCTCAGGTTTTCCCCATTTTATAGCAATGCTTGCCTGACCCTGCAGCTCCCTGGGGGCAACATCATTGCAATTCCCTTCCCTCCATCCTGCTCCAGGAACACGTTTCAGCATTACCGTTAAACCCAAAACTCAAGGAGATTTGACACTTTTCTTTAAAGACCAAGGTGGGGGAGGAGAAGGCGACAAAGAGCTCCCCTAAGGGAAGAGCCGTCAACTGGAACAAGATTTCAACAACTACACGTTTCTTGACCTTTTCCACAGTCATATCTTTAATGTTCCGTGGACGGATTTGATAAAAAGAAAAAATTAATAAAATAGATTTCATTTTTAAAAAAAGGTCAGGACATGTGTTACAGGGAAAAACTCATTTAGGTCCCTCCCGCCGCCTTGTGGATGCCAAGGAGCCCTCCCCTGCCTCCCACCTGGGGCACTTCAGCCCAGGCATCCATCTCCCTGCCTTGATTTTAATCTCATTTGAGGTTTGATCTCTTCTGGACTTTTCCTTCCCCTGCCAGAAATGGAGTTGGGAACCATAAGCACTTGGAGATGCTGGCAAACACTTGAGAGCCATGAATACCTGGTGGAATGTTGCACATCTCACCAGTGAGCAGCCAGTGAGCTCAAACAGGGAGAAGATGCGTCTCCAGGCTCCAGCAGAGCTCTTCCACATGCTGCTGCTCAGATGGAGGCCCAAATTCCTTCCCAAATGTATAGGTAGACTTTGAGGCTGTTGTGATGCCCAAACCATGCACAGAACAACGACCACCATCAGTACTCTCTTGCTCACCATGACATGGCTCTTACACACACCCCATGGACATCACTTCTCCTCCCCACCCATGGGCACCAACGCAAATCCCATCTGCTGTATTTGTCAAGAGCAAGCAAAGCAAAATAAATCCTCCAAGCACTGATCCAATTCCTGCTGATCAAGATGTTTTAAAAAAGAGATGTTATTTAATAGCAGCTCCATCCCAGCTGGCCCAGTGGCCTGTTCCCAGGGGCTCAGAAACAAAAGCAGCGCGGATGCCAGCTATGGACATTTGTATTATTAAGCCCATTCTGCAATTAGAGCAGACTTCTGTCTAACTTCTGCCTCTTTTCACCATTCCCTGATTTTTTTTTATTCGCCAAGAACAAAATATAATTCATCAAAGTTTGCAAAAAAATATACAAATTACCGTGATAACATCATACTAAGTTATTAAGTGGTGACAATGGGGGACAATTACAGTATATAGTCCATTATATAGCACTGCCGTCGGGATGAATCAAAGTAAAACACATGGCAAATGGCAAGGAGCTTATTAATGGGAACATTAGTGCACCAGAACATAATACCTGCCATTCAGCTGGGGAGTTATCGCTGCACCAGTGCCAGTAGAGACTAGGAAGGAAAGTTGTGGAAGGGGCTGGCAGCTTCACTGCACAGTTCGAGGCACCAGCCCCATGCTGGGGACACTGAGGATCACCCCTCCCTGTGCTTAAGCAGGGAAAGAGGGCAAAAAGTCAACCCTAGGCCACCACCACACAGCATCTCTCTCCAATTCTGCTTCTGGGAGGCCCTGAAAATTTCTGCATTGGCTCAGCCAAGCACCAGGGGACAAGGATTCCCACTAGCACCCATGGGAGCATCCTCTCTGGGCTCACCAGCACCACAGAGGGCATCTCATCCCTACCTTTTGGGTAAGGACTGCCCAAAATAGGTACACTTGTACCTGTTGCCTAACCACCATCATCAAGACACTGCAGATTTGGAGTTTTTTATTTATTTTGAGGTTTCTTTTTGCCAGAGCAGCACCAGTCCCCCAGCAGCAAGGAGGCAGCAAAGCCTTTTCACCCTTGGTCTGAGTGGCAGCAGATGATACGTGAGATGCCACGCCACGGCCATGGCAGCCTTGCCTACTCTCAGTAATATCTTTTTGTACTTTTAATTTTGAAAGGCCAGCAGAAAATTCAGAAAAAGGTGGCTGGATGCAACAGTTCAGTGTATCTGTGAAACTAGCAAAGAGAGGGGCAGTGACGGTGGTGCTGAGCAGCACCCAACACTTCCCTGGTGCTGGGAAGCAAGCCGTGGCAGGCAGCAGGGCACTGCTGGGTCATGCAGGCAGCTGAGGGGCACTAGACAAGTCTCGTCCCAGTCCTCTGCCTTGCTCTGAATGGGTGAGAGTTAACACGAGTCACAATGTGAGGCAGCAAATGCCACAGGGTGCCTGGCTGGGAGGGCACCGGGAACACCACTGCAGCACAGCTGGAAGAGCTGAAGGCTCTTCTGCTTTATAACTACCTGAAGGGGGAGTGTAGAGAGGTAGGGTCAGTCTCTTCTCCCAAGTCACAGGAGATAGGACAAGGGGCACCGGCCTCAAGTTGGGCCAGGGGAGGTTTAGACTGGAGATTAGGAAACATTTCTTCACAGAGAGGGTTATCG
>BJBW01003745.1:198213-213466 GCA_004320125.1 Scolopax mira | reverse complement strand
GGGAGGTGTCCCTGCCCAGGGCAGGGGCTTGGAACTGGATGATCTTTAAGGTCCCTTCCAACCCAAACCATTCTATGATTCTATGATTCTATTGTAAATGTGCTGTACTCACTCCTGCAGTAAAGGTTTCATTAAATCTAAAGCGAGCTTACACATGCTTGAAGCTGACCTCTCTTCTGATAATTTTAAGAGGAATAGAAGAGTGTCACTCATGGAAGAGTGACAGGAGATGAAATAACAGTCCTCAAACCTATGGATGAATACATTACTCTGGAAGAAAATATTTTTGTTGTAGTGTTTTAAGTCAATAAATTAATGAAAGTTAGATTGCAGTTGTGCAGATGCTAAGGTTACAGTATGCAGGCAAGCATGGTTGAGCAGAGAGCTTACCTGTTAACTAAATCTGCCTTATTCTGCCCTGCCACAAGGTGTGAAATATGTTTTTCAGCAGTGGTGAGGCTTTCCAGAGAACCCTATTTAGCAAGAGTCCTTCCAAGAGGAGCAAAAACCCAGTAATCCCACGTTACTGCAAGAAAGCAGAGTTTGTAGGCATTGCAATGGGAAAGAAAAGGAGCCCAAAGCAATGAGGGTCTGAAAGAGGTATTTGGTGGGAGATATCCTTGTTGGGTCTGTTTTCATCTGTAACTTTTACATATTTCCTTCTACTTACCCGTGTGCGCTCTTAGACTTTTTCACTTCCCACAGCAGCTTTGGTTTTGCTTGTCACAGATCTGCTTTTTCTTGCTTGTTTCTTGTTGTCTTCCTGCATTGGAACAGTTTTCCCCATCACAGGGTATCCCTCCCATTCGGCTGTTCCTCCTGGCTGTCGAGAAAGAGCAGCATATGGTTAACTGGGAGTGAGAGGAACTGCTATGTTTAATTTCTCTGCCTTTCCTTCATAACAATGTGTGGGTTTGTTCAGAATAACTGGAATACAAAACAGGATCAACTGGTTAAACTGCAGTTCATGTAAGAATTTTTTTACTTCTTGTATTGTAGAAATGTTAAAAGCATTTTTTTCCCCCCAAAGGTACCAAGTACAAAACATGCAGGCTGTCTTTTAAGGTAAATATACACATAATTTAACAAAGATGGCTTTTTAATAGCTATGAAGTGATACAACAAACATTTCTGTGTATTAAATATACAGAGATAGAAAAGTAATGGGGATACTAATAGAACATTTTAAGCAAGATTTTGTAAGATGGCTTTGAAAAGTCCTTTGATCTGGATTTTATGAGGTGATTTCTATGTGTTGTTATTTATTTGAATATCAGTATTGAAAGCACTATGCTCCGAATGCCTATTGTTATTGTTGCTGCAGCAGCCTAATAGCATATTAATGCTGTTACCCCTGCTTCAAGAAGCATCCGTGTGCGTCAGACAGACGAATATCTCTTTGCTCCTCTGCCTTTTTCCTGATAATGGCCAGAGAAGGGCTGATGGGGAAAGATGATAACACGGGGTGGCTGCTGCAAAGCCCTGCAACTGCAGGCTGGATGCTGAGCAGGGTATGGAGATGCAGAATTCACATCACCCCTCTGGAAGTGCTCCAAAAAGGCCCCAGCACCAGGGGAAGGATCTGCTTCTCTCTTGTCTCCGGGGAGGCTTTGCAGGGGATTCCTGGAACTCATTTGATTAGTCGTTTTTTCCTTGCCAGGAGACACACACACACACACACACACACATGTTATGTATGTATATACATACATTAGCCCTCTGCAGTGAGCAGCTCAACTGACAGACTGCCAGCCTGTCGATGGAAAGCTGCAGGGGATCATTTATGGTGATCAGAGTTAGAGGAAAAAGTGAACGGTTGATCCCTGGGAAACTCGTTGGCCGCCACATGTTCTCGCCTGCTCCCTACCTCTGCCCAGGCCTAAAGGAAGCAGGAATTTCCTTTGCAGGTAGCAATTTAACAAATTGAGGTTTGTTTTGCCTTGAGTAATTTTGAGCCTTATCTTTTTCAAATAAAGTCAAGAGCAAAACTCCTCTGACATCAGTAGCTGCAGGGCTGCATCTTACGGTGAGAACGACAAGAAGTAAATCTGTTTAATACCATAATTTTCCATGTAGAAAATACAATCCATGTCTGGATAATTAAAGTCAGGAAACAGGAAAGAGAAAACCATCAAAACCATGTGGGGGGAAAAAAAAAAAAGCTATATTAACCATCTAGTGAGAGTCTGTAGAAAAGCAGAAAGCTGAATTCTTAGAACAGACTTTCACAATAAACTCTAAGGGGCACTTTCAATATTTAACTTCACTTCTCAACAACGGAGTTAAAGTGTATCACTGTGCACTACATCTGGAATTTTGTTAATACACATTAGTTGAAATTCTGTTAGTTTTTCAAAGAAAGTGAGAAATTGCTATATTAATAATCTGGATATGGATGATGCAGCTTGCTGCTTTCTACTTGTGGATGATTCTTCAATCTAACTTTCAGTGTATATTTCCAGGCCATGAATTTATATAGTGAAGGGAAATTTACAACTAAGAGCACCTATAAGGTTACCAACTACTTTGTTTATACTCATACACATTTGTTTGGGTTTTTTGCATAAAAAATCACTGCAAGCCTAATGCTGAAGAGATTGTTAATAGTGGACTCTCATTAATAGTGATCAGAATTAAATATTAAATATTTCATTCATAGATACTTATATAATGTACTGTATAATGCATACAATGCTATTTCAGGTTGTTTCAATTCTCTTCAGTACTTCATTGTGCATGTATTTAATCAATGCTACAAATATGCAAACATAAGAGCCCTCTCTTTTACCCTTTTCTCCACATAGCTGATAAATTCTAATTTGGAGTAGGTTGTTAGACAAACGTGCTATGATAAAAAAGAATGAGAAGTAATCATGCTTTTTCTTCATAATTTATCCATGATGTTTTAAAATGGAAGTAGTCCAACAAATTCTATTAATAACATTGAAGTACAACACCTTAGTTGGTTTGCTTTTGGTTGTTTGTGGGATTTTTTTGGGGGAAAATAACTTATACCTCATGGAATTAACAATTCCATCTCTTTTGTTAGAATATGTTCCTCCTCCCTCCCCCCTTTTCTTTTTAAATACATCCATATTGATGTGTGCTTATTTCATTTGTGTATACACAGAATCAGAAGACCACCTGAACCGCCCCTTCATTTGGGATGCAATTTAACATTAAGCTTAAAATAGTCTTCTGTCTTGTGAAAACGAACCAAAAAAAAAAAAATGTGCTTCAAAGATTGTGCTGTTTTACGGAATAACTCACCAAATTTGTTTCTACATCTACGAGTGGGTCTTTCAGTCTGTTCTGAAGTTGTGAATCTCCTTTAGTTGGTACAACATGGTGGATACCAGTGTGGGAACACTCATCCTGAGCCCTGAAGCCTACATGTAAATTAGGCAAGTGGATGCAATTGTGTTTTGGGCAGCTGGATAAGAAACACGTTTCCTGACAAAACACTCCCTTCTTATTTCTAATTACCTACAAAATAAGCAATTGTGAAGAGCAGATATTTTTTTCCCAGGGCAAGAAGTCATTGTTAGAGACGAGGAAGGAAATGTCTCATACCTTCCAAGTAGTCTGTTGGTTTGAAAGTGCACTGACTGTAGAATGCACCAGGTAGCAAAACCCAGGAAATTAATAAAAAATCACATTGAGCTTTCTTAAAGGAGGAATCAAGTGATCGATTTAGCTGCAGGTTCAGAAGTTGTGGAGAGCAAGGATTGTGTGTTCTCCACTCCAAATCATTGTAAACTTCTAGTTTTAATAGATGATGAGGAAGCAGGTCCATAATTTTTGTTGTTGTTTGACTTCCTCTGGGGCAGCCAACACCCCTTTGGGAACTGCCAGCACAAGGGCTGTGCATACCCTTGGCATATAGACCTTCTTTGAAATGAGGACAGTAGCTTCACTTCCTTGAGTTGCAAAACCTGAGGATTTTAGAATATAGATTGGGAAATAACCACAACAATTGCATATTCCGTTTGCAGAACTTACAAGGCCAGTATTTCTATCTAAGCAACTACCCTAAAGAGCAGCTCCACCACTGATTTGGTTTTTGGTTTTTGTTGTGTTTTGGTTTTTTTTTTTTAAGAGACGCTACTAAACAAATAATTGTGTTAATTGCGACTGCAATATGCATAAAAGGACCTTGAGATCACTCCCTGTGGGTGTACTGAAAGGCAACCCACCTCAAAGGGCTCGGTGAGTGGGCAACCTGCTCTTGGCAGTCCCAAGTGCTCTCTGCTGCACAACTGGTGGGGCAGCGCTGAATGCGGCACAGACCCACAGGAAGAGCGGCCCCGCTGTCTTTGGCAGAAGTTTGCCCGAGATAAAAATGCAGATAGTGACCTTTTACTTCTTTGAAGTCCCCAGACACATGGTTAATTAGTATCAGGAAGACTCGTGCAGCCAAATCCTTTAAATACTGATCTTAAAATGTATTCCTCAACGTCTCTTGATGTGGGTCTTGCTTCTGCGTTACAGGGCCATTAAAATAGCTATGTGAAAACCATTGGAAATGTGATTTATTGAATGTATCTTTTCTGTATTTGCCAGCAGGCAGACTCTAACAGGCGTTACATGTATTTTTCTTACAGTGTGGCTTACCCAAATGACTTCCCATCCGAGTACTCCATCATCGCAGCCTTTGAGGTTGTGAAAGGCAGTCCACGGCTTGGGTGGGATTTATGGCAAGTCAGCAATTCTGACGGCGAAGACCATGTCTGCATTCACGTCCTGACAGACAGGCAATCTCTGGGTCTCTTCTATACCACGCCAGATTAATCGCTCATGCCTAGGACGGTCAAGAATGCAAGGAAAGCTTTTGGTGGTTGTTGGCACAAGATAACACTGAGCATGAAAGAAAATAATGCAAAATTATTGCTTGATTGTTAGAAGATCCGCTCTATCCCAATAAGTGAGGAGAGCAATGCTTGCAGAAATTAATGTATTCTGCTGCTGGAAACATCAGCTGATGAGACCTCTGGTCTGGTGAGGTAGGTCACTCTGTGCTTCCTCCTGGTGCCCAATGATGCAGGACACTGGCTGGCTTGACCACTGGTGGTACTCACTAGTGGCTTATTTTTCTGAGAGTTTATGCCCCCCCCCCCCCTTTTTTTTTTTTTTTTTTTTTTTTTTTAAGTACACAAACCGCCTTGAAATTCAAAAGGTGAAAGATTGTCCCGAAACTCTCATGGAATAAACCAGCAATGGGCCAGGGATGAATCAGTTTACTCTGAATCCATGCAAATGCCATAACCTTTTTTGGATAAGAAAATCTCTACTTCAACAAAACTCAGTGGTAGAAAATGCTAATGGCTTTATTTTCTTTGTTTACCTAGATTGCACTTGCCTTTCCATAAACAGTAAACCAGCTGATTTTTAAAAAGGTGACTGTAAGTCATATTTTGTACAGCGTTTTGCTTGATTATTTGCTCTGTTCTGGATTTGTGCTATACTGCCATTAGATCTTACAATAATGTTCTACTCTGCAAATTTTTAAGGTTCAAATAAAGTTTAATTGTTTGCAAACTGTTATGATGCTAATAATTCAACAGCCTGCTGTGTTACTAATGAAATTACTTTGTTATGATTAATTTGGAAAATAGTGTGTTGATTGTAGTAATTAAGCACAACAAGGTGAAGTAAATGATTCTAATGCCATCTGGCCTCCAGACTGAATAAAGAAATGAAATGGGGCTGTCATTTGAATTTATTCAGAGAAGTAAGGGTAATACAAATGCTTTTTATAGCAGACGCACCCGGATATCATCCTGCCTCTCTCTAGTATTTTTTCATGTACTTCTATATACAGACAATTGGTTCACGTATGTTTCCAGCATCTAGTTAGGATATACCTCTTTGTGCATGCTGCTGCTAATTAATTACATGTACTGATGATAGTGCATGCGCTGGTTCTTCCATCAGAGAGATGTATGGATAAGATTTAGAGAAGTGATGCATACCGGCTTACCTTTTGCTCCTCTGGTAATGATAAAACCTTTCTTTGACTGGAATTAAGCTTAATGTGAATGCTAATTAAGATCCCATTCTATATTTGAAGCCAAATGCGTAGACTTTCTTCTTTTTGGCTCTGGAATATGACACAGCATTAGAAGGAGCGTTAAAGAAAAGCCTTTTAGAACCTGATCCAAAGACTGGTGAAACTGAGAAGCTGTTGAATTTGGTTGCTTCTGGATCAGGCTCTCAGAACAGTAACTTAAAAGCAGGCAATACAGTTTCAAAGTGTCTTTTGCTGAATACTCCTTGTCCTCTTTCTGAAAGAGATGCAATTTTTTTCCGTAAGCTGAACTAAACAAAAGAAAGTCACCGACTTCTCCGGAGCCAAAAGATAGAAATCCATTTTTCTATCTCAGGTAAAGCAAAGTGAAGTTGTGGCTGTAGATCAGAGTCCTGGCTTGATAAAGTTCATTGGGATCTGTAGGAAAGCTGTAATATATTAAAACGCGGGATGAAAGTAGCCAGGTAGGTGACGATGGCCTGCTCTTCAGCTGCATGAGCCATTTGATGTTTCATCTCTCTCCCTCGAGTTGATAAAACATGTATTAGTATGTTACTGTGGGAATAAGTGTATGTATGGAAACCTTATAAACAACTTTCCTCTTTACGTAGCACAATGTACTGATAAACTGTGAGACCTGCACTTACCGGGGCTTCTCTGAAGCTGACATTCCTCAGATGAGTGTCTGCTTAATTCCATTTTTATTTAGAAAAACTGACACTGAGCTCAGTGCAGAGTGCCCTGCCAAATCTGCCTCTCTGTTTTAGAGTTCATTTCCTGCCCAGCATCTCGAGTCTTACTGTGAGGGACCAGCACCAACCAACTTCCAACTATGGACTTAAAATCGTGGATTCAAGCTGGGTGTAAGCACCGTATTTCATGCTTCTGGGATGAAATTGTGATTTTGCCAATCGCTTCTTGCTACATGAAGAAGTAGAGGGGAGGCTGAGATGGTGACAGGATGTGCAGGTCAAAGGAATACTGCTTTTCTTACCCAACCATGTTGTGCAAAGGAAAAAAATATATATACCCTTTAAATTGTAAAGCAGATCGGGCAGCGATAGGCCATGTTGTAAAAGAGCTTTTTTTGTGGATTTGTTTAGGAGGGATTTTGTAATGGGATCTAGATAATTCTGTTTCTGCTGCCTGGAATTTTCCTTAGTCCGAATCACCACACAGAGAAAATCACAGGGAGCCGTGCTCTAAGTGAAGTAGAGAAAAAAACCTCTGCACCTGAAAGCTATGCCAACAGGAGTCAAAACTGGAAATGTCAGCTTCTTCCCAGCCTTTTGGGAGGAACAAGTCTTTTCATTAACAGGAAAACCTTAAAAATCCAAGGTGTCATCTTGTAGCAATGTGTGGGAGAATATAGTATGGGCAGTCTGAGAAGAGCTGCTGGTGGATGAAGAAGCAGGTTGTTTTTTAGAGGCATCTCTCTCCATTAATTTTCTGCTATAGCAAACTGATGTGTTGGAGCTTTTATCCTCAGTTTCTTTACTACCTGTAGAACAAACTTCCTTTCACCCTCTATTGTAAAGCAAGTGCTACTCCATAAAGATATTTGATGGCTAATGAGCATTTTACAGCAAGACTTTAAAGTTTATGCTGTGAGATGAAAAAAATGTCCACATTCGGTTACAGTGGGAGGATTTATGTTGGCAGAATAGAATTACCAGTTTGGCTACTTCCAGTCTGCCCTAATTGCTTGCATATTTGTAAACAGTGCCGTGGGACTTTTGTCAGCCATAGGCAATCAGAATTTTAGTTTTATACCTCATGCTCATGACAGGGTGTATGTAGTGCCACAAAACTGACCCCCCCGTGCAGAACTGCCTGGGTTAAAGGGGCAAAAAAAGAGAAAAAGGAAGTATTACACAGGATCATTATCAATCTTTCAAACAGCAGCAGCGTGGAAGTGTGCCTTGGCAGTCTCCCACCCAAGAGCTGACATGGCCCAACGCTGCTTTTTAATAGTCAAATGTAAGAGGGTCAGGAGAAGAAGAGCAGAGCACAGGCAGCCTGACAGACGTGGGCAACTCCGTTTATTCATCGGTGGTCAACAGCCTCTGAGACCTACTTCAGTTTGGAAGGGAAAAGATGAAATCTGTACAGAGTCACGAGGCATCGGGGAGGCAGAGGGACCTTCTTCCTTTTCTGCTGCTCTCTTCCGAGAGGACTGCCATTCTTTCCTTATATTTAAATTAAAAGCAGCCAGGCCTGAATGCACATGTATGTGTGGGAAGGAGTGGGTTTTATTAAATAATCGCTTACAATCACGATTTGTTGCTGCTTTCTTCTTTCTAAAAGATGTTTATGTCTGCGTGCTCATAATAGCAGCGCTACCTTTACTACAGAAAAATGAAAAAAAAATCTGTTTTGAGTTGTTTAAAGGCTCTATTCCAGTAACTTCTCTCTTGTCCTATGTTCCCCGTCATGATAGTTCTCTTGGTGCATTATGTCAGGTGTCTCCTATCAAAATGTATGTGTCTTTTGTGATACTAATTTTTGTTTGCCTGTACCACCAGGCTCATTTTTTGCAATATCTTTTTTTCCCTATTTTCAAGCTAATCTTGGACGTAGTTTTAAGGTATTAGACCACAATGAAGGGTGTGTGTGTGTGGGTGTGTATAATCTATGCATCTCGGTTTCTATTAATTAACAAAAGAAATAGCCATCCCACATACCAACTATGAGAACCATTTTGGAAGTTGTAAAATCTAACCAATTTCCTCTCCATTCATTCTTTTCTGCTTCTGAGACTGGCACGTTACAGACAATGTGAGCACTTAACTACTTCTAGACTGAGATTACCTACTCAGCTACTTACTGTTTTATCATAGTCAGCCAAGGTCACCTATAGGTCATTATTGACTTGTGACCAGAATTGCCTTCCCTCTGATGTATCTAGTGGTGCTTTGAAGGCAGCGTCCAGGAAACAAACATCTTTGCTCATGGGCTTTGTAAATTTTCAGAAGGTGAGCAAAAATTTAAAATGCGGAGACATTGTCCAAAACAATCTCTCTCACTAAGCCATGTTTATGACTTGTACTTCTGTATATACTCTGTCTTCACTGTGTTCCTGCATCCATACTTAACACAAAATTACAAAGAGGAGAACACGTACCGTGAGGCATCTTCCTGAAGCAACAGATTTTTACAGAATTAGGTCGAAATGATGTTTCAGGTGCAGGAGAGCGTGAACCTAAATCTGTGCCAATGCTGGTCTGTGTCAGGCTTAGGCAAGCAGTGGAGAGTGAAGTCCTGCGTGGTCTGGCCCTTCGCTGAAAACTGATCCTGCCTGATCTATGCTCAATGTTATCTTGGGCCCTTCACATGCAGTGTTGCTGATGAAAATCCCTAATAAATTCCGTGAGCTAGCAATTTTTGCAGGTGTTTGTCCACCAGGTGTGGAGGGTGGCTTTTGAGTCACAGCCTGGTGTGGCAGAACGGCACACCAAGCCGTAAGGTGATGGGTTCCTCTCCTCAGACGAGCTGATGATTACAAGAAGGATACGTGGACCACAAAGGGATTTCATCGTGCCCATTTCGCTGAACGGTAAAGGTAATGTGTTTCAGTGGAATTCAATTTTTGCACATTCTGGTTGATGTTGCCCCTATTAAGGAGGCCTTCATGCAAAATACCCTTGCTTAGATGTGATAACATTTGAAGCTTGGGGAATACGTGTTAAAGTAATTCAGTCTAAAACTGGCCAGAGTGACTCACAGGATCATTGAACAGAATACTGACCAACTACTGAGAGCATATTTATTTCATTTGGTAAACAGTGTTTGATTATGAATTAATTGCCATAATTCAGACAATTATTTCAATAATTTTGTCTAGTTAACAGTAACAGTAGACATACTGTTTGCTAAATGTAATAACTGAAATTACAGTAGCTATTCAGACTACATTCATCATAATACTTATTAGCGTCTGCCTTTCCTACGTCTGTGTGCTCTTGAATGTTCTGCTCATCCTAAGTGTTGTCATTTCTGCTGGTATTACAGAAAAAAAAATTGAAATGTAGGCAGTTGTCAATGACACAAATGTCTTCTGTCTTTTCCACTGTCTGCTTCTTGAAAACAGAGTCAGTTCTGCACGTACAGTCTGAAATGAAGGAATTTAGCCATGTGACTCCCCCTTAACCTCAACAAAAGTCATATAGGTAGTTCTTAATTTGAGAGCACAGTATTAACTCCTTATTGACAATAGTAACCATTCAGCCATGTAGTTTCATGGGCTTCATGGGAAGTGCTCCTAAAACTTCTTACTCACGTGAAATACAGAATTTAAAATCCAGTTTTCAGTCTTGTGGAAAGTTAATTTTTGTGATTTAAAGGATACCCTTAACCATGAGTAACCCCCTGGGTATAGGATGCCAGTTTGTCTGTGAAGTATTTCTTGATGTTAAAATCACTCTGTGCCCAGCGCTTAACAAATACAAGGAGTTTTATGAACACAAAGCAAATGGCTTTGGTGGTCCTGATCTCCAGCTGCCCAGAGAAGATCTCTTCAGTAAGATGGTTCTTGTAACCAGATGGAAGTATTTCATGTGCTACTCATTTTGAACTCCCAGTTCGCACACTGATGGTCTGTAGACTCTGGGCTGAGGCCTGATTGATTATGCCAGGATTAATGGGGATTTACTCTTCCGAAAAACATTGCAGGTACACCAGCTGTACACCAGCGTAGAGAAAAGTTGTGTTTGACCCTGTTTGTTTCATTGTCCCTTCATTTTCCCTACCAAATCTAAATTGTATAGGGGCAGATATTATTACTGTCTTCAGCAACCTTTATTACAGACAGCTGTCAATGGCAGATGAATGCTTTGGCTGTGACTCTATCCTTTCAGCCAAGGAGTAAGTGTATAATAACGAGGATTTATCTTGTTATATGGGTATCCTGACGTGGAATTATAACATTTGTATATGGGCCACTGACAGTCCCCTTGTCTTCCAGTATATTCTATTTTCTCTAGGCCATATTTATTGCTCTCATAATTAAGTCCAATCCTGAGGACTTAATGGAGTTGCATGTTCTCAAAGTAGCAGGAAATTGGCTCTTGCCTCTCCAGGAGCCTGTGAGGTGTCTGCTCCTGTCTGCCCGGGGTGTAATTCCACCCCTTCCCAACGAAGGGTGGATGACACAGGCATAGCTTTAGAAGAAACTCCAAATTGTTTGTTTTTATCGTTTGCTCCATCTCAGGTTAGGAATGCCTGAGTGACCTTTTGTTCACAGTAAGGCTTACACCCCTAGTTTGCCGAACAGGATCATGTTAATCATCAGATGACACCAAGAAGTAACAGGCTTATATTGCTCCCGGGTAGAGGCAGATCAGGCAGAAGGTGACGCTTTCCAATGGAGAGGGCAGTGAAGCATTGGTTGCTTGTCTGGGGAGCTTCTGCAATTTTAATTTCTGCAGGATTTGGAGAACCTGCAGGGGATAAACTCACCTGCTAGGTATGACTGAGTCGTGGTGATTCCTGCCCTGGGGTTGGGGCATGTACTAAACGACCTCCTAAGATCTGTTCCAGGCCAGTTTTCTGCAATTCCGTAAGTCAGCGGTGAGCTGACACTGCTTTGAAATGGCAGAATAAAGATGTGTCCAGTCTTAAGTTTTTCTTTGCCTGATAAACTCAATATGCTGCTGCTCTGGGGGTTCACATGTTCCTCATCCCCTTCATCTTCACAAGATCCAAGCAGGAACCAAGTTCACTATTTCCTGCCCAGCAAGCGTGTTAGTTCATTACCCCAGGAACCAATTTGACCCACAATTAGTACCTTTTAAAGAAGTTAAAGGCCTCTTTTGAGTATCATATACATTGACTTAAAGCATGTTTGGCTGTGCCAGATGTTAAACCAATTTTGAGTATGTGCAACGATACGTTGATTCTAATTGCCACGGAGAGAATTTCACTCATGCATTTTAAAGCAAAATAGCTATAATTTCAAATTGTAGCCATTCATTCACCTCAGGTAGTTAAATTTTAGTTACCACTTAGGTATCTAAATGTCGTAGGAAATACAGAAAGAGATAAAAATAGCCTTCAGTTTCATCTTGTTGTTTCTTTCCCCTCCTCTGAGAACAGAAAGGGAATTTTCCAGAGTCCACTCAAGTAAATAGAAACGTTCTCATCCTCATAATAGGCTTTGGATCAGGTCCACCTGTAAGGATAGTGTTTTTTTTTTTTTTGTACTCTTTAATTGAATGTATGACATATATTTAATCCTGGCAGTATTCTTTATCTCTGTAAGAAGTCCTTTTAATTCCCCAGGTAAAAAAGTGTTCTGTGATGTCGCTACCTGATTTTATTGAAACTCACATGTCAGGAAAAAAAATTATTGCCTTCCCTGTCAAAACTGACAGTAATTACGAGGCCAAATATATAGCTGTGATTGACTTGTAAAACTAAATCTGTAATATTTCAAGTTTGTAAGTTGACTTGTGCAGCTTTCAGGAAATATAACCCAGTATTTTCTTTGCAAACTGACATCTCTTTATCCATTTCTTTTATCGTCTTTGTTTTTATTTGTGAGGGCGGAGAGTAGACAGCATTTATATAGAATGTACTGGATGGCATTTAACAAGTCTGCTTCTGGGGAAAAATAGCATTCTTTCTAGAAAAACAGCAGCTAAAGGAAAGTCAGGAAGCTTTAAGCACATGGTTCCTTTTATTTGCTCCTCTTTATGCATAATATTTCAGCAATAATTACTGCATATTGATTACTTAATTGTAATGGAAACATACTTGGACAGGAGCAACGTTATAGCCTATTTACTGCCTTAATTTTTAAAGAGCTTTTAAATTTTAAAATGGATATTGCACTAAATGCAGTGCTGGGATCTTCTGTTAAGAACTTGATGTAGAAGGACTTTCTCCTCAAGGCTGCCTCACTGACAGCTCTCTCTGTTTCGGCTGCCTTCCTTTCTCTTACCTTTGTAAAACCAGAAAAATCTGTAATTGGTGTTTAGCCTCTCTTAGCAAGTGTGACATTCACATCAGATCAAAAAATGGCTTTAGATTGATTAGTGAAAAAGCCCCCAAACAGGGTTCTGTAGAGAATTTAAATATATCCAGACTAAGTATAAAAGTTTCACTTGTTTATTTGCCTAAAAATATCAAACATATGCAATAGTTTCCTGGTTAATAATGAACTTGTATTAAAAAGGGATCCTTCTTTGGAAAAAGAAGGCACCTATGCATGAAATAAATGTGTAAACCAAATGCTGGCTTAAAGGTTTCCTAAAGGTGAACTAATAGCACTGCCTGAAAAAAAAAAAAAAAAGTAAAAAGAGGAAGATGCATTTTAAATATCATGCAGTCATTTAGCTGGAGTGAAAAAATAAATATAAATGTTGATGTGATGTATATTAGCAGCCACAAAAAGGTACCTGGAAGTGGCATCCACAATGTTGTATATTGTTTTGAATATACAATACCTGATTATTTTGGAACAGAAAAGATGAAGTTTCCTGTACTGGAGAAAATATTCTCCATTTTACTTCATCATTTCTAGGCTGTTGGGTATTTGGATGATATTGCTGTTGGGCTTTTAATTTTTCTTTGCTTTTTTTTTTCTTTAAATATTTTTTTCTTTTATTTTAAATCCAAACCAGTGAAGCAAAGCCTGGGAAGTAGTAATTTCTTTGAATCTTAATGCAGTCTGTCTTCTTAATGAGCCTACTGCTCTGCCCTGAAAACAGCCCTTTACAAATAAACATGCTGGAAGTGATTTAGCCACAATGTCCAGACTGTGTAAACATCTAATTATTACAATAAAATTGTCAATAAATATACATTACTGCTCCCTTTTCAAACGTTAACCAACTTTCTCTTTGCTTGATAAAAAGGTATAAATTGTATTTTTATGTCTTGATGGGTTTTCTTTTCATTACCCTGCTTGCTGCTCTCCAGACAAAAGAACACAGCGTAATGTCTGAGTTATTCCTGGCTGGTGAAAACTCATACAATTGTTTATTAACATAAAGTCCGATGTTTCCTTTCACAGCAAAATGAACTCAGAGCTTTCACAATCTGATGTTTAGTCATGGAATCTTTTTTTTTTTTTTAAAAAAAAGGTATAAAACCTGTTATTGCTGTTGCTGTAACTGTGGGATAGGCAGATGATTAAAACTCACTTATTAGAGGGAGGAAAGGGCATAACTCTGCATTAGGACTGAGGGAGAAGATAGGAAATCGGGGCAATTTCCTCAAAAAAATATGAAGTCCTGCTTTCTGAATTATGGCATCATGTTGGCCATAAATGTGGCATCAACTCCCTCCCCCCCCGCTCCCCCCCCATATGTAGCCCCTTTTCACATTTCTTATATAACTGGAACATTAACATTAGAAAAGCAGAGGGATATGGAATCCTAATGAGGTCTGGCCTATATGCTCCGGCAGGAGAAGAATGAGGATAATTCATTTGTATGCCGAGAAGCATTCACAACTCCATGAGCATCCCCGTGGCTTCGGCTTGTGGTGCTGATCATCTGTTCCTACTTTAGGGGGTTTCATTGCTCCGAGCAGCATCTGAGCTGGGGAAAAAATAGTTAACTGCTTTACTGCTAGCTTTTGTTATATAACGACAATTTAATACGGTGGCTATTTTTTTGTTAACCTGCTTTAAAAAGGTCTTTCAAATGGTTAAATTAATCTTCTGATTAGCTGTGCCTGCCAGGTAAAATATAAGGAGGAAAATGATGTGGAACACAGCAGCGTAAAATGCGTTAGCCAGTCTTGGTAAACATGTCTATTTTAAATAATCAATGGAATGACAGGCAGCCATTTGCTCAGAAAATATTTTTTTAAAATACTTTTAATTCTATTTTACTGCCTGTATTCGCACTGCTTTTTTTATCCTCTTTTTTTTTTTTTTTAAACACTGAAGATACTCAGCAGAGCGACATGTTATTTAAAAAAAAAAAAAAAAAAAGACAGCAGAAATGTTTACCAAAATCAAGGTATAAAAGATCCGTGCAAATTGCCATGTAAAATGATCTGCACAAAAAGGCATCGGGGAAGAGAGTGAAGGCTGTGCCAAACAGATGGCACACCCTGCTGTGTTTTTGATTGAAAAAGAAAGGTAACATTTGCAGCCACGTCAAAGAGACAGTGATCAGCTAAACAAATTGGTCTCCGAAGTGCACCATTGCTGGAGCAAACCCCGCTGCAGGGTAGAGCCGAGGTTGTATTTCACAATAATGCCGTGTGCGCATC
>BJBW01003745.1:150713-195713 GCA_004320125.1 Scolopax mira | reverse complement strand
GTGCTAAAAGATTCATCATTACCTGCAGTCATGAAATAAATCTTTGATACTTACAACTATAATATCCATGCTCTACGTTTTATTGCAGATATAGGTAGACAGTCATTATTTCTGACACTTTCTCAGCATTACAAGGAGTACTCTAGGGGAACAACTAGTGTACAGTCTCACAGAAATAGATTGATATAACCACATGGAAACCAGTTACTTGCAGTCAATATAATATTCCCTTAATGATGTTAAACCGTCGTGCAGATTCCAAGTTTAATGTAAAAATCCTATCTTCAACCAACCAGAGTTATCTACAAATTAAGTTGCCAGAAGGGAAATTTATTTTTCCATCATATATTAGTCCTTCAGAAATATATTACTTGAAGCAGAATAATTTTTTTTTTTAATTTATTTTTAACCGTTACAGTTTATTATTATTTAGTAGACATTAAAACAAGGCAATGGTCAACAACAATCACTTTAGAGCACTGGTGGGAGGTGGGAAGCATAGTGTACGGTGAAGCAGAGTACTCCAGGATGCTCTGTGTGGTGGTTCTGTGGTAGATCTTATCCTCACGTAAATGCAGTGGTCATTTACATGGCAAATAGATTCCCATTTAGTAAAGGAGCTAAAGCTGGTTTAGGAGAGAAAGTAACTTGTGTTAATCTGCACTCGTATGAAAGTTAAACGGTGCCTCGCTTGTGAAGCACATGGGTTTTAAGTGGTTGGATGCACTTTTGTACCTGGGTTTCCTAAATCCTGCACCCCTCCCTCCAGCAGCACTTAAGCAGCAGCTCAGCACTTGCTGGGAGGTTTGGCTGGTGACTGACCTCCAAACCCAGGGTGAATTTAGTAGTATTTGGGCATCTCCTACTTCCTGGCTTTAATTCTTGGCCAGTGGGAGAGGCCGGCAGAGCCTGTGTGGGACCAGCGTGGTGGCTGCTGGTGGGGCTGTGCTGACTCTCCGGTGGCACAGATGCTCCAGTGCTTTGATGGCCAAACTGGCTGGAACTGTGGAGAGCCAGCCTGAATTTTTGATCTGCATGCAAAGTTCAAAGGTGAATAAAAAACTGTCACCAATTCAGAAGAAGGTTGTGGGTGTTTTTTTCTTTTTTTTTCTCTTTAGTATCATTATTGGTAGACTTCACACAACAAACAGCAGGCATCCTGGGTTATCAGTCCATTTTTTTAATGTTTATGAGACTGTGGATGGTTTTCTGGTTGTGTTGGGTATTAAGGACCTCTTGGTGTGTACCAGGAGGAGCTGATTTGGGGATGGGTTCAGCCTCCACAGAAAGGAGGTTTAAAGCCAGGCTCAGAGCTTCGTATTCAGAAGAGCTGCACCGAGTCACCGGCGCTTTCCTGATATCAACGCTGCTTGACAACCTTATGCATCTTTCACTGAAGTGTGTTTGAATAATGCTGGGCTTTCATCCTCAAGCCATGGAATGAAACCAAGCACTTGTACATGTTAATGTTTTGCCGATAGGTGGAGAGATTTATTTTACAAAACACTTTCTCTGGCTCCTAAAGAACGTTTTGAAGTTCTCTTGATAGTTCCAGAAGTGGCACCGAAGCGAACACTTTCATCAGAGGAGGGTTTGTGGGACTCCTCTCCCACCCCAGTCCCTGACCTCTGAGGATGAACTGCAGGGACTGGTGCTTTGGGAGAGGAGGAGGAAAAAACATCGAAATGGGGTTTCTTATGTTGTCCTTGAGCAATGCTGCTGATTGGCCAACTCTTACTTTTTAATGCCGGATGTCTGGAATCCACGGAAGCGACATGATGATCTCAACGCTTCCCAACGTTCTGTGGGAAGGGTGGCAGCCATCATTTGCAGGTTGCTGTTTCTGACAGAGGGGTGTTAGTTGCTGTACGTGAGCGATGCTGCCTGCAACTCGCCTTGAAATCTCACCTGGTGGGCGTCGGAAGAGCTGTGGGGACGTGCTCGGGCACACAGAGGCGTCCCCACAGGCACGTGCCCACCTACGCTCACCTGGAAAAGGGGTTGTCACCGCCATGACTTACCTCGGCGTGATTGACGATAATTAGGTTTCGGCTGCCTTCTGATGCAGAAAGACACACCACCGCAGCGTGGCCAGCTCTGCTCCCGCACTCCTGCCTCTGAAAGGCTATCGATTCAGGCTTTTACATTTTTAAAAGGTCACGGCAATAATTCCGCCTGAATTGTGCTAAGTGAAAATAGTTTGCAGAGGTAATATGGTTCCTGCTCACTTCCAGTGTAAACAAAAGCTAGTGGTTTTTATTATTGTTTTCAGTGTATTTTAATTACATTTATTTGCCTTGCTCTCACATCGTATCAATGGGCTATTTGTAAAGTTGTAAGGCAAGTGACCTTCAACATCATACACCTCTTGGCTCCGTGCAGAGATATTTTATTTTTCTATTATGTAAGATGTGCTGGAGCGCTTATCATAATACGGTGCTCACATTAAAAATTAAAAGCATAAGAATAAAAATTGCCTTTTTCCCCTTGTCCTGTCATATATCTGTCCATTTGAATAAGACAAAAATATCTACAGCTCTATGGCGGTGGTATTAAATGTGCTTACTTTTTGCAAAATACCATTGTAGTTAAACAAACAGCCTTCTCTGGCTTGACTGGGAACAGATTGTTCCCAACAGTTCGTCTGACTAACAGGCTATATAATGCGATGAGATAATGTATTAGAATCCATAGTTACTGCAGCCCAAGTGCCCTAGAAAGATGACAGGAAGGTATGGATGCCATGGCATAAATTATTTCAATAGCTGCGCTGCAATTAGTGACTTTGTATTCTGTCTGGCTTATAGGACTTACAACCCAGGCTAAGTTCACGAAGGAGAAAGAGAAGGTAAGATTTTATGCACTGAATGAGCTTTCCTATCTTCCTATGGGTTTTTTCCCTATGGTTTAAAATTGTTTTACTGTCTCAATCATAGGTATATCAATAGAGCTCTGTGATTTTCTACCAGCAGAGCTTTATGCCTCCACATGGAGCTCCAGAAGAACAGAGCTGAACGATCCCAGCCTACACTGTGGGCTTTGCCGGGGTGATGTCCTGTGTGTGAGAGTAACATGGAAGAGGATTTTCCTCCTCATCATCTTTAGCATCGATGTAAGTGACACATGTGGCGATGGAAGCTTAAATGTACTATGTTCCCATGTGCCTCTACTCAGTCCCACTACAGTTGCCGTAATTCACTCCACAATTGATTGTTAATTTACTTTAATACGTGTGTCTGTAGCAAGTGGAGCTGATAAATAGTGAGAAAGTATGTGATAGGCTATCTAACCTTCTTCATATAGATGAAACACTACAGAGCCGGAATCCATTCATGCTCCCTGAACACAATGCTGTATTCTGGTTTTCTATTCATAGTGTTGTAAATTTGTCAGCCTAATGGGACACTTTGTAAGACATTTTCCTTTTTAAGTGCTTTAATGGGAGTAGGTATTACATTGATCCAAAATCTAGCCTAACATTTCATATCGTGAAGTCTGGAATTGTCTAGTTAGCTGCATAAAAGTTGAGTGGTGCTTTGTTCTTCCCCTTATTTTAAGCTGAATTTTGCCAACCTGATACTCACCCTACCACTTATATATGGAATAAAATCAGCACGTGGTTTGGCCCCCAAATTCCAAGGTTATACTGTATTTTCACTTGGTATAAACACAAGTGGAGGTAGTAAATGGGCACAGCACACAGCCAAATTTGCGTCTTTTTCCCTCTTTCCTTGAAGTGGAAGGGCTGTGGCAGTGGGTATGAAACAGTCACACTAGGATAGACACAGTGCCTGTGGAGGCCAGTAGCCTGTTTTTTGACAATTGAGATACTGGCAGAATGAGATCTATGCAGATATCCAGTGGTAATTCCCTAAAATAGTCCCCGGCACCCACTAATTTGCAGGTCAAGTACTTCTTAAGCAGAAGTGACGTCTCTATATTTAGTACAACTGATGGATTTTTCTTCCCTGAAAGGATAAAGTGAACTCAGTTACTCAGTATGATGGGTGGAAAACTTTGGAAATGGTTCACAGTGTGAACATTTATGACTGATCTTATGAACTCTTCTGTGTTGGAGGGTTGGGTCGAATAAGTTTGATGCTAGGTTTGATACGGCGACAACCATATAGGAGCCAGAAAAATTTGTGTTTAAAGGCCAAGAGGCAGAGAAAAATGGTCAGTCAATACAAGTCCTGCTCTGAGAGAGATGTGGAAATGCTGAGGTGCAGTCAAGCTCTGAAATATGCCTTTTGCCAGGCCAAAGTGTGATGCGGTGAATGTCTGCCTTGCATGTAAACATCGTTATGCCATGTTATAGGTGGGGATTTTTACTGCTGTTCAAATGTAAGTTAGCTTTGATTTCCCCAGGCTCCCAGTATTGTTCCTGATTTAGGAAGAGAAGAATTTTCCCTAAAAATGTCTAAAGCAGTAAAAGTGAAACATTCTGGGAAACGCTGAGTTAGGAGACAATGGCACAAGAAGAAGACTTGAAAAGTCAGTGCACGCGAGGGACTCGCAAGGAACACCATGAACCTCAGCCACAGAACAAGCTCCTTGAGAGAGTTTTGGGAACCCCCCTGAATTTTAAAGTCCTTTTTGTTACCTTGCGTGGTCGTGTGCCACCTACAAGCCCAGGAGCAGGAACACAGAGCTCAGACAATGCACCCACAGCCCTAAACACATATTGATCTGTGCTGCTCAGTGCTTACAGCCTGGGCTTTTCCCTGCCCCTTTGTGTTGCATCCACGTGCTAGGCTTCCTTTCAGAAGGACTGCATTTATTCCAACAAAAGCTATCAATCTGTGACATTGTTTATAACGGGGAGAAAAAGTCAACATCAGAAATCTTTTCTGTTCCACATAACCTTTGAGATTTATCATGGCTTGGATTTCTCCAAGAGTTGACAGTAAGGTGACAGTATGAGCTGTCTCATAATTTCATAATTTTTTTGTTTGTTTGTTTATTGGTTCCCTGTGTATGAAAAGGCTCTATAAATAATAATCACCGACGCAGGCCAATACAATTGTTAAAGGCACTTAACCTGCTGGCTGTGACTGTCTTTTGAAGTGGTGTTTTCCTCCCTGGTTAATAGGAGGGCACTGATGCTGCCGGAAGAAAGACGGCAGAAGTTTGGAGCGTGTTGGTTGTGTACTTGGTGAACTTCTGCGGCAGAGAAATGTCAAGGTCAGAACATGATTGAAGAACCTTCTTCCTCTCTTGAAGTCGCTGTTCCTGTATGATATTGTTTTCCACTGTAGCAGGTTCTCTTAAAAATGAGGTTGAGATCCCTAAAGAAATTGCTTCAATCAGCAACAGTGCTTAATGACTGTTAATGGGAAGTGGAGATAGGATAGTAAGTGTTACTTTGATTAATAAGAGAACTGCAGAGAATTTAAATTGTGCCACTGATGGATTATTTTCTTCAAGCTTGATAAGCGCTTCTCATTTGTTCTTAAATTTGGTCAATACTGTTAAAGACAGCAAAATGAAGTATAATTAATTCTATTACTGCTACTCAGACCCAGTGTTACTGGGAAACAGATTGTGATGCAGACAACAAGGTTAGGTAACACTTCTGACAGGTTTATCATATGAGGACCTGTCAGTCCTCAAAAGTAGAGAACATTTTCTCCTCCACGGTTAGAAACTGCCCAGCAGCAGTGGCCTTTCCCAGCATGTGCTGGTCTGTCTGAATGTGCCACAGAAATATTTGTAGTAAAGAAAGAAGCTGATTCTGAAGTCTGTGGACAAAACAAACAGCTCCAATTTGTTCCTCATTCCATACGTGGGGATGCTGTTGTTGTACTTTGGGTATATCACTGAGTTTGCAGTAGTAGCACTTACATAAATAGCTTTGTTGAGTTCAGTGTTGTGTTATAAGGCCCTATGAAAATATAGGTCATTAGAGAGCTTGGGAGGGAGGTATCAGGTGAGCTTATTCCACTCCAAGATAATACAACATTTTATTTGTGTCTTGTGAATTTAACTCCTCTACCTGCCTTTAGGATCCAGCGCAGTGAGTAAGACATTTATTACAATACTGTTTTCCCCAAAGATATTTTGTGTTTCATGCTCATGTGTTTTACCAGTCTTAAAGATCAGCATGGGTATACCCTATGGGTTAATATGGCCTGTGGAATAAATAAGCATCTTATAGCAGCACCTGAAAGCTCCAGTTAGGTCCTAGCTGTGTTAGGTTTTGGCAAACATTATAGTTTTCCTTCAGGAGAGCTCCCAAACTTGTTTAAATGCTGTTTGGAAGGGAAGCTTCCCTTCACTTGGAGCAGTGAGTCGCTGACATCTGCAGTGGTCTCTAGTCGCGTCTGTTTGCACATCTCACATCTCCTGCCACAGTGGGACGTGATCCTACTGAGGATGGGAAGCACTCATCCAATACAGGTATTTAGTGAGAAGGTAGCATAGACTCCATGCTGGTGTACCTATAAATTATCATTATGCTTTTAAACAAACCTATTTGCGTGATGCAAAAAGTAGGGGAAATACAGTGAGACATGCAGTTTATTCGGAGACCTTTGTGCCATCTCTAAATCAGGTTTTAGCAAAAGGTGATCAGCAGCTCATCCATTCTGATGTCTCGGGAGGAATCCAGGCTATGTGCAAAGGAATGGGGAAACTGTTCTGTGCTTTCATTAGCGGCAGCTGCAATTATCGCTTAATTTAACAGACTCTGCCTACTTCAAAGTCCATGCTTCTCTAATTCTGACCGCAGAAAGTCATTGCGTGAGTTATTTCAAATTAATTTGAAACCAGAGTGTGTTGGCTAATAGTATAGTTATAAAATCAGTGAAGGTCTAATTCTGTTATTAAAAATGTAAAGCTTATGTATTATGAATAAAGAGTTCGTTCTCTTCCAGGGATATTCCATAAACATAATTCCTAAAAGTATTGCAAACATTGAAAATGTATTTCAGGCATGAATTCAGTTGCAATGATCTGTGCTCTAGAGAGCAAAAATACTCGAAAAGCCTCAGATGGAAGGTCATGTTTAAAACTTAGAAGCAGAGGTCAGAAACCAGTGACAACTCCTTTCTCTCTGAAATCCCCTGTTTATAGCTCTGCTGGAATTCCAAGCAGCAAAGGAAGAAACTGAACATCTTTCACTCACTTGACTTGTTTGCAAAATGCTTGAGGGTGGCTTATAGGGAATGTGATGGCCTGATTTGAACCATTCCTTCATTGATACTTCCTTGCAGATAACCAGGGTAAACACAGACCCTAATTACAAGACACCCTTTAATTCTACAGGAGAAGATGTTAAGGGTGTCATAGTCCTGGCAAGCAAAGAGATGGCACCCAGCATGTAAAGAATAGTGGTGGCAAAGTACTGATGGTCTTTGCCCTTAAGGCAGCTGCAGGGTGGTGTGTCTGTGTGTCTGGTATACGTGATGAGTTTACACACGTCTGGTATACGTGATGAGTTTTACACACGTTTACACACGTGATGAGTTTACACACGTATAAGCCTTATAAAGGCTTATAAAAAGCCTTTATAAGAAGGCTTATAGATCAAAGCAGAAGCCTTGTGCATCACTCCTCCTTCTACAGAGGACCATTTATATCAGTGGGCATCATATATTGCCTCTAGTGCACTAAAGACAAAGAAACGTTAAATCTTAGGTATTATCTCTGTAGAACTAACCAGAGATTTGGAGGCCAAATAAACCTTTCTCCCAAATTTTTCTGTTATTCCATTTTAGTGTCTGTCAGCTTGATACAAAACCCCACATATGTCTGTAGGTGTGTACTTTGCCACTGTTTTATTATGCAGCACAATGGAAGTTCTGCTGGATAACTTGTTTGCACAGTTGATTCATGGCGGAAGGAAGGTAGATCCTATATTCCCCTTTACAACGACTATCCTCCAGAATTAAAGGGTATATATTTGAAGGATTGTGGTGCTGTAAATGTACTTTTCTGAAGGTACTTTAATAGTGTCTGGTTTGTCAAAAGCTAAGGCTTAAATAATGAAAGAGAGCCCTGCATGTACCAAGAGCCCTGATTAAGCGAAGAGTACAGTTTGTTACAGTTATGTGGGTACTTGGCTATCATATAAGTTTATTAAATCATATAAAATTTCAATTTACACCATAATATTCCATAAAAGATGGAACACACAAAATGAATAAGTATGCCAATTACTTTCACGTATGAATTGTGTTGTTGTTTGTGTTAAAGCTGCCATTTTCAGAAGCAAGTTTATGTATCCTGGAATAGTAATTTCCTATCTCAGAGTTTTGTAGAATTTAATTACAGATTGAAATAAAATGAATGTGGATAAAAGCTACTAAAATGCCAATATAATGTTATATATTGTGGGAAGGAGAGAATATATACATGTCTTTATATAGTACATACATATATACTTATATTTGAGTATTTGTTCATTGTGAATATAGTTTTGTGGAAATTCTGTGGATGGGGACTCTGTCCTGATACAGTGTGTTTGGGCTTTGTACTGTTGCAAGGAGGTAAATTTACTTGGTTTTAAGCCTTGTTTTGCATAATACCTCTAATATGCATAACGTATTATAGTGGCTTTCATAATGTTTGCAAAGTCGAGATGCAAAGTTCATTTTTCCCATTGGAATAAATTCTTATTCTTTACTTGCACGCTTTTGAAAGTTCTCAGTTAAATGAAGCATCACAGTTTGTTTTCTCTTATTTCAGCCTACCCATGCTTTTGGAGGTCATAACTTATTTATTTTTATCACATCAGTATACTTCTGAGCATATTCAGGACGTGGCCAAATTTTGTGTTACTGTAACTGTATTGCAAATTGGTGGGCTGTTTTTTGGAGGTGGTGGTGTACTTCTAGATTTTGTGCTATGAAGAAGAAAATGTCTTTCTTCCTTTGTTGCCAGTGGGACAATCTGAGTATCCCATTAATGCAGTGAGAGGGGTGAGTGGTGCTGTCCTGCAAATGCACAGTCATGAGCTGGGAGAGGAGTAAAGCATGCTCTTTTAAGTAAAAAATAAGTTTGAATAAGCAAAGAGGGTGAAAGTTCAGGAAGAGCATGTTTGGAAATGCTGTTTTGAGGTTGGGCAGAGCTAGACTGGACTTCGGTGAAGCAAGGGGTTGTCGATGGTCTTAGAGATGATGATTTTCTTTACTTAAGCTGATTTCAGCAAAGTTTCGGCATCTGTGGGTTGGAGCGCTGGCCCTGGAAGAGATGACAGAGAAGACAAAGCCATGAAGACAAGATGGTCAAAATTTCAAGAGCATTTGGGTGGTTTTGCTGTCACACTGTCAGAATTCACAGCTGAGAGAAACTACAGAGCAGCAGAAGTTCCTCTTCCCCTCCTGCTGGCTCATGTGTGTAGCCCTCTCCTGCCAGTTCCTTCTTTTGCCTTGTTCTGGTAGCGCCATCACTTACTTGGAGGACAAGTGGGGCTTCTTGTCAGTACTCCTCAAGATTTTACACCCCTCAAAGTCCCGCAGACATCCAGCGAGCAAATTATGGCTGTGAGCATCAGGGAGAAAAACCGAAGAGGGAAAGGAGAACAGAAATCCCTGTCTTTTGGACTTTGCAGGGTCGCTCTTGGCTGGATAGAGAACTATTTCCTTGTTGCTTTATTGCCAGTCCTGCCCGTAGATAGCTGTGTGTCATATTCACAGCCACGCCAGGAGACACTCAACCCTTGCAATGCTTTTAAACTAATGAGGGTGCAGTGGATTAGCTCAGGATACACCAGGCAGTTTCCAGAGGGCTTCGCACGTCGTTTATGGTTTGTGCTTCATAAAGAATATATCTTTTCGTATAGCTTGGATGTAGTGCACCGCCATTTTGGAGCAGGCTCAGGAATGTTATCATGACTGGCTTGCTAGGTGAAAGGCTTTTCTATTTAGCTTTTAATAGAGCAAAAGTGACTCTAAATTTGTTAATATTCTTTAGGTTATATAGGACAAATTACAGATAAGTGAATAAGTAATGAAATTTGTAATGAGAATTTCTCAAGTATGAAATGTTGGCGCAAATTAATTGCAGGATTTTACAGCTATTATAGTTTATATCATAAATGCAAAAATGACTAGGGCTTTTTAATTACAGTAGGAACACACTAAATTTTTATGGAGTGCCATTTTGTTAAAGAGGTACTTTAAACATTAAGAGCAAATGCCATCTGTAACAGCGAGCCCAGATATCTGTGCCACATCAAATAAATATGCTATTACTATGATATTGTTCCTCAGATATTGTAATTGACACAAAGACTAATGAGAGGTCTCTTTTCACACCTTCAGTTTACTGTGTCTTCTTCTCCTGGTCATTCTTTCTCTTAATTACTGTGTGTTTGCAGAGGGCCATGGCAAATCCCTTGGAAAAATATACTGGGCTTTTGCACTTACCCTTCAGAGCTGCACTGTGAATAGCAAAATGTTGGTGTCTCAGTAGAAGTTAACATTATTGTGGAAGGGAAGAAGGAGAATGGCTGGATGCTAATTCTTATTAAATATTTGATGTGTAGAGAAATCTAATACAGTGGAAACTCAAAGAAATCTCATTACTTGGTGGAACACATTGCATACTAAGATAGAGATGACTCTGACTCAAAAACTAACAGGCAAATTTTGTAAGGAAGCACATCTGAAGCAATGTCCTGCTGTTCTTTTCCATTAAAATAAGAAATCTACATATCCTCTGCTACCCTGCTTATCTAGACATTTCTCAGAGTCAAGAATATGTTTTAAAAGTGTCACTGCATGCTATATTCCTCCCTGGTGATGCTGCTCTAGGTTTTCCCCCTCCTCTCCTGCCACTGCTGCTCTCAGAGCTGGCTGGCCAGCCAGCAGTAGGTGCCACAGATCCTCCTCCACTTCTGCCCAGCTCCAAGGCTTCCCCTGAGCCTCTCCTTCTCCCGTCAGTAAATATATTCCACTCTGAGGCGGATGGTTTTGCTTAGGCACACGAGACTGCAAACTCACGTCCCTTTTCAGTGCCTCCTCCAACACACACCGTGTCACAGACTGCTTCCCCAGCTAAGGTCTCTAATCCATCACTCGCAACTCCTTAAGGGGATTAATTAATTTTAAAAATGGTTGTGTTTCTGGGTATGCTGAACATCCTCCCTCAAGGACAAATGCTCATCTTTCCATTTGCACATCTCCCTTGATTTGTCTTATTGGAGTGGCCAGCATTAAGCCTTGTATTATACAATACCCCAACCTTGCTTGCGAGGAATTGCAAATGAAGTGATCATCAGAGAGCTTGCTCCTAATTAGCTGGTATCCTTTTCCTGAAGGTGAATCTCACTGGAGTGGAAGAGGCATGCAAATAAGCTGCCATCACATCCAGGGGTAGGTAAAAAAGCTTGGAGAAAACAAGTGCTGGACCAGGACTTAGGAGTCAGCTCGGGCTCTGGGTGGACACTGTTAACTGTGTCCTTTTTGACCTCAGAACTCATTTCCTCTTTTGCAGGTTTTTAATGTGACCCACTTTGTGTTCCAAGGTTACGACAGAAAATGTGGCTTAAAAGCTGGATTTTGGTAAGCTTCTGTCCCTGAGACAGTGATGCTCATAAGAAAGATCTCTCCCATGACTAGACAGCCATGATGCTTGTTCAGTGCTCATTGGATGCAGGCTGGCAGCTGATTTAGGAAATCAATTAGGAAATGAATAACATTTCCTTTGCCAGACCAAGGCTTTGGCCTGAGTATTTGCACATCCTTCTCTCTTCTGGACTGGGAAACCTGTCACCAGCAAAGTATTAATGTCTCACTTTTGTGTTTGCTATGTCACTGGGATGGGAAGCTGATATCAAGTTACATGAGTTTAACTTGGTGAAAGAAGGGGACCAAAATGTCTCCTGGAAAAAGGTGAGTCTTTAGGTCCTAATTCACATAAAGTTACAGGGATTTCTGTATGGTTACTTTTGACAGAAGAAGAGGTATATCCATGACGCAGTGGTCGACCAGAGAATCCAATCACCTGGATGGTCTACTGATGCTCTGGCCTGACCAGTTGCACTGAGGCTGTGCAGCTGGGGTTGTTCCAGCTGATCCTTGTCCTATGGCCATCATTTCCATGAATTGCACAGCACCTACAGTCTCTGTTAAACTCCCCAATGCTATTTCCACGGCATGGAGGGGTAAAATGCTGCACAGCCCATTTCTCCTCCCAATCTCCTTGCTGCATTTTTCTTTCAAGGACTGATGACAATGTCCCAAATTTATTTTGTGCTTGTGAAAGCAAGCAGAGGTTATTTTAAGTCTTACCCTAAAAGTTATTAGTCTGAAAGTTTTGCCAGAAATATGCCACTGTTTTCCTAACTGCATTTCCTGGAGCCCTTCCTCACTTTCTGTCTCTGTTCCTGGTTTCTTGCTTGCAAAAAAAAAGAGACAACAAAACTACATTAGATATTGCTTATTACCTATTTGAAGGTCAGGAATGACTGACATTGCTGGAGGAGTGACCAGTACCTCTGACTGAACGTGGTCTAGGCCAACTGGGATGGGCAGCAAGGAGTCTTGTACTTGCTTTGTAGAAGTCCTATGAAACACTTCTCCTCCACTCTTTTCAATGATGTGAGCCACATGTGATACCACAATCCAGTAAAACCTTGTTATGGTAGGGTTAGGATTAATCTAGCCAAATAAAATAAAGAAGCTAAGCAAGAGGGAAACGGTACAACAAAAAGCCATAGCCAGATTACATTTGTGTTTGTACTCATTATTGCCTGAAACGTACAACTCATCAGCCAAGTCCTAAAGGATCTTGCTCCTTTCCATATGAATACATGTTCTTGACAAATTACATTTAAAAAGGAAGAAGAGATAGCTGCTGAAATGATCTCATTGTAAATGAAGGGCTTTATGTTTACACAAAAATCACTCGTGGAAAAAAGTAATTTTGCTAACGAGATATTCCCATATCTCCTGGGGAGCTTTTCATTGCTAAGGCACTGTTTCAGATCCAGCACAGATCTACAATAAAAAGCAATAACAACTAGCCCAAAGGAGTTAATGGTTGAGCTAGCTCTCCAGTAGCAGAGTCTGCACAGCACACCCAGCACATTGGATGGCAGTGATGCACAGTGTGAGACTCACCAGTGGTGTTGCACGAGCAGCTCAAACCATGTGAAGTGTGAGCTTGGTGCTCACCTTGAAAATGAGGTACGGTTAAAGAAAACCCACATTGTTGTGCACATATCTCTGCTTTCATGTCTAAGGTAGCTACTGGGCCTGTTCCTAACTAAGGAGCTGACGTGTCCCAGAGACCTCTAATTGCCACTGGATTTTCCTCTGGACTCCTGGGGTGATCCAGCTGGTTGGAACAGACTAGACTAGGTGTCCTACTAGATGCCAAGGCTGCCAGAGCTACTGTGGATGAGTCTGTTGACTTGCAAATGTATTGCAGTGCAGTGTGAGAGGTGCCGTTTCTTAAAATCTTATTTTAAATATGGCAATCCTAATCTCTTGATTTGCTTGCTTTGACTGCCTTTGACAACAAAAAGCCTTAAACTTTTAACTTGAGGCATTTGATCACACTAGTCACTGATCCCTTTCCCTGTCCACATTAGAGAAGTGAATCCCAAGTGGGTTTGACCACTCAGCAGTGGTGCTCCAAGACAGGCTTTGAGTGCATTGAAAAGACAAACGTTTGTTCTGCTGTTGTCTTGATGAAGTGTTCCATGGAGAACCCTCTCAGCCCAGCTGCTGATGCCTTTCATGGGTACCAATTAAATTTTTATATAATTTTTTATAACCATAAATATACTCTACAGACTTGCACATAATTCCTCTGCAACTTTAACTGCTTTTCAAAGCCCTTTTCAGCAGGCTTATCTTTGTTTTGCTTGTGCAGATTAAAAGGCAAGATATATTTTTAATAGGGTAAGTGGTACCAGAGAGCACACTTCACATAAAAGAAAAAGAAATGCAGTCAAGCCTTTGTTATCCAAGCTGAGTAGAAAACATTAAATTAATTCAGATAACCATGGTTTCAAATAACTGATGGGATTTTCAGGCTACTGAATACATCAGGAACCATGAGTTTGTTTTGGGCAAACAAGGTTTTTGAGTGATCGAGCCTCTGACTACAGGTAAGTAAAACAGCATATGAAAACATCCTCTGCAAAAACCTGCAATGCTAAAAATTGGGACTTGAAATGAAAGATTTCTCTAGAAGTACTTCCGAGACTCACTGGATCCAAAAAGAGCAGAGTCATCCCTCTGAATGTACACCATCCTGAATGTACCAGCACAACTGAATATTTCCACAGAGATCCTGTTTTCCTAAAAAGAATCTTCCACTTTTTCCTTTTTTTCTGGTGCAGTCTGTTCCTCTCCCTGGACTTTTTTTCCCCCACAAATAAACCTTAATTGCTTGTTTTCCCTGCAAACAGCGAAGAGAGCCATATTGCACCATAAAAGTAATGTCATGTAAGTTCCCATCTCATCAGCTCTCAGTGACTGCTGAGTCACACCTGGGTAGTTTTCAAGTGCTGCTACAGCATCAGAAGACCTGATGATTTATTGGAAAGAGGTGGCTTTTTTCCATGTAACAGGCTCTGTGGTTTTGAGGTGATCTCTGTTCATTGACGAAGATGGGAGGACATCTGGAACTGGTTGTGACTACTGAAGAGGGCAGAGACCTGATGCATCATGTTAGGAGAAGTCTAGGAACACCTTTTGCCGGTCCTCCAATGGAGAGTGGTCCCAACAGCTTACCAGGAGACTGCAATGTCTCCTGGTAGTGTCGTGGAGAAGCAGAGGTGGTTGCAACGGTAAGAGCAGCTGGTGTGTAGTGATAAAATGTATCAGGGGAAGGAAATCATAGGTTCCAAAATGATAAAGTGGGCTTTAATTGTCCACATCCCAATGCCTAAGGGAGGACTGCCAGGGAAAGTAGAACAGACGGAAATGCTGCTGACATTAGAATAATGTGCTGCATGTGAAACCACTGCAGAAATAGTTAAATGGCTCCTTTGCCAAGGCCACAGAGTGAAATGTTACTACACCATGGGGCGGATTAAAATATGCATTTTCTCCTAATTGAGCACAGCGGACTCAGCTGGAGGTCCTGTCAGGAGAAAAAGAATAATTTGTCACAGCAAGAAATGTATAACTTGACAGAGCATCTATTAGGCAGTACAGTAAAAAAATAAAGTAGGACTTGTGCAGGTTTTCTTTATGCTCCAAACTGTTTGGTAGAGGCACCCACGTGCTGTAAGTAAATTTCAGATTGCTTGTCAGTGGAGCAACCTGGTTGTACAATGCTCACTGCCCTCACGGCTATCATATCACGATGATGAGAAGGTTAAAATCTTTCTGGATCATCCCTCATCAGAAAAGCCCCGTAAACAGCAACCATCCTCTCCCCATGGTGCACTTAACTGGTTTAGAGCCTCTTAGTTTCTTTAGATGCAAAAGCAACTCCATGACATCCTTGCCTTGCAGCCTTTCCAGTGTTTTGTGTAGTGAGGTGATGCCCAGAAGCCCAAATTTCACTCTGGCTACCGTTTTGCAGCACTTCATAGAATCCCATGCTGAATCTAAAGGGGCAGCTCCCAGGACTGGGTGCCACAGAAGCAACCTGTCACCTCCATCCATGAGGCTGTGTGGCAGCTAAAACCAAGTAACTTCTATTCAGGCACATGCTTTTTATCTCCCTGAAAGGGAGAGCTCTGACTGACAGGGTAATTCATCATTTACCTGATGCACGAAGAAGAAGTTGCCCGAAGGAGCAGAGCCACACACGTTATTTTCACACCGGTGGAGGTGTATGCTCTGTGTGAACTCCACTGTTTCTAAAAGTTTCTGTAACCCTAAAAAATAAATTCTGGATGCTCCAGGGAGATGTTATTGGGAATTTTTGTTGCATGCCGTAGGGCATTGAAGCAACAGATCGGGCAGCTGTTTTCAATGGATGATTAGCAGTGGCAGGAGGAATGACTGGCTGGGAAAACTCCAGTGACACTGGGAGGTAGCCCTGGAGACATCAAAGGACTAGTAAGGAACTGTAAAGGGTCCCTATGCCTTGCATGAATGGTGGAGGTCACTGCTGCCCACATTTTTTGCTTTCCAGTGTGGTCACAGGGCTACTCTGATCCCAGGTGCTGGGATGCTGGCTGGGCAATACCTGCCCACTGTGCTTGGTGGGTCTGGTGTTCTGTAGTGCATTCACCAACCCCAGACCCTCAGTAGGATTATCATGGAAAATTTACTTGGGCCTTACAGGTCACCTGTGATGTTTACCGGCCACACCAGGTATTCTGTAGTAGCAGGAGCTGTGGTTAGATTGGACTGCTCTGCCTACAGCCAGGCATCCCATTTTGATTCTTGCATTTTGCCATGGCTTCGGTGTTCCCAGGAGCACCTGATGGAGTAAAGACAGCCCTTGCCTTAGTCCAGTCACCGTGACCAGAAGGCTTTGCCTGTAACTGCTGAAGTTCATGGTGTATAGCATGATATAAAATCACAGAACGGTTTGAGTTGGAAGGGACCTTAAAGATCATCAAGTTGCAACCCCCCTGCGCTGGGCAGGGACACCTCCCACTAGAGCAGGTTGCTCCAAGCCCCATCCAGCCTGGCCTTGAACACTTCTAGGGATGGGGCAGCCACAACTTCTCTGGGCAACCTGTTCCAGTGTCTCACCATCCTCACAGTAAGTGCCAGGTCTCAGCCACCTTGAACAAGAAAGCCTAAATGCATCATGCCTGCCACAGTAGCACAAGTACCTGCTGTTACCCAGTGTAAACAATGGTTGAGGCCAAAGACTGTGCCCATTCTATTTTTCTAGTTATTACAGTTGCATCCAGAACCCTAAATCAACGCTCAGTACCTCCTCAGATTATTCACTATACAAACACAATATAAACACCTACTCTGCCCCCCAAACCCTGCAGGGGTTAATGCTCACTCCCACTGTGTGATTCCTCCTGTCTGCACTGGAATTGTGTTGTGGGAAGATTGTGCTATCTCTTCCTATTTGTGTGGTATCTGTTCTGCAAAGGCCACCTTCAAGCTCCTACTTTTCCTAAGCATCAGGTTCTCTTATAGACTGGGCTAATTAATATACAAAGCTCTTCACTCTTTTTCTCAGCTGTGTTTTCCTCCTCACACATTTCTGACAACTCTGCTCTCTCCCAAAGGCCATCTGACACCCACTTTGAAGCACAAATAAAAGCTCAAAGGTGTTTCTTTCTCCCCTTATGCAGTTCCTGTAGTCAAAAGCAGTTTGGTATGGTAAGAAGATCTATGGTGCTACATCTGGATACACCTGGTGACATGGAACTAAGGTGGCCAGATTTCCTCACATTCAGTGCCATGGAAAGTGAAACAGATTTGCTTAACTCATCTGCAATGATATGGAACAGGGTAGGTTCATAGAATGCACAAATTTTTCCAGTATAAACCATCTCCAGTATGTCTTGGGAGTGGATATACTACTTCTTGCTGAGCACATCCTGGATAAAAATTGAATTTCTTTGGGATAGCTGTAACAGAGGGCCAGCGAAAAATGTCCCAACAGCAATATTTCCGTTTGTTTGTCCATATGTTTACTTATTTTGATGCACTCTTGGTGTGTATTTCTTTGGCAGGATCTCCCACAGCTCCAAGCCTCACCCAGTTGTAGTTCAGTCTTGTTCTTCTTGACTGTAAATAAGATTTTCTTTGCTATCATCTCTTTCTTTTGGCCTGCATCAGCTGTTTCCTGATCCTTTTTTGTGATGAGTGTTTTTCCTACTCCATAATTATTTTTCCCCTTTGCTGTGTGTAGGGAGGACGGGATGGAGGTGCAAATTCATAGGAATTTTTCTACCACTGAGGCCAAGTCCCTTCTACATTCAGATCCTAGAGATTATAATATTTTGCTTTCTGGCTGCTGGACATTTCAAGTTCAAACTCACTCACAGATCATGGGTCTAGGCTTGGTTTGGGGCTTTTTATTTAAAATTGAATTAGCTCACGGTCATTTAGACCAAACTTCTATGCTACAAGATGTTACCCTGAAGAGTTTTGATACTTACCAGAACTGTATCTAATGTTGGTCTAGAGCCTGGGACTACTTGCTGTAAAAATTTGGCCCTTTCCTGAAAAGATAGTTTGTCCTTCTGTAGTTGGAAACATTGCTTACTGCATGGTGAATTGGAAACTCTTATAATGATGTGTTCCCTTTATTTCTTGTAATAAGATGGTGATCAACCATTACAAAATCCAGCCATCAGAGTGAGTGGCAGACCCTATTTTAATTCCCGTAGATGCTCTTTTTCAGGCTTTCCAAAAGTGATTTTTGACTTAGCCTGTTTCTGGGTTTTACTGAAGCAATCAATTCTTATTTCTTTTCAGTCTACTACATCAGTTAATGAGAATTGCTACCTCACCGCCTTTTACCTTTTCTTCTTTTTTAAATAATGTGTATTTTTCAATGTCTGTGTTTGAGGCAAGATTGCTCTTCCAAAATGTTTCTATTGTTCTTGTAATATCTTTTTCTTTTGTTCTGCACCAGAGATTCTACTTCCTATATGTATCTGGTCTTAATGCACAGCATTTCTCTTTATTTTCTCTGTTTTAATCCAGTTTTAAATAGCAAATTTCATTAAATGTATCACACAAACATCCATTCCTCTCTTCAATATTATTCCCATATTCTCTTGCTGCCTATTTCTTCCCCCTTCCGTGTCCTATTACCCATTGCAATAATCTCATTTATCTGGTTTTCCTTTTTTTCCTTGTGTTAAAATCAGACATGGAGATTAAGTGAGTTTCTCAATGTTCTCCCCTCTGATTCTAGTTTAAAGTTCTTATCCGTCAGGTGACTTCAATCCTAGGAGTTATTCACATGGAGTTCTTACCCTTTGAACCCCTTTTTGGGGGGTGACACATCCCAGAACCTTTTTCAGGCTCATGAGCCTTGAGTCCTGCTTTCCTCTTTGCCTACTGAAGGGCATCTGTAACCTTTATTAATTTCTGCATTTTCACCTGGTAACCTGACACTCCTAATCACCTCCAACGTGACTATGTCAGCGTTATCTGACCTGCCATGAAGGACAGCTTGTGGATTTTCTTTCTTTCCCATCAGGATCTTTTCCAGCCCTACATGACATCCTTGCTCCTAGCTGCCAGTACTCATTCTCTTGTCTAATTCTGACTTGGACAGCAATCTTCCCAATTGTTCTTTCTTTGACTGATGCATCTTTTTCTCTTCTGTTGGAGTTGGATGTCTTTCTTGTCCTTTCATCATTTGTCTGTTCATACCCTTCCTTTTTTCCAGCGAAGCAAACCTATGCTTCTTTTGATTCTCTATTAGCTGATTTTTTAATCTCTTTCTTCTTCCATGGTCACATCTTCTATATACACCATTATCTAATGAACTAAATTCTGAGTTTCTTGCTTGGAAGTTGTCTAGAGTTTGATATCTCTTGTCTCTATCACTTGTCTAAGTGACGGAGATTCATCTTCTGAGATCCACCTACATCTCAGTATCACAATATGTAGCTACTTGAGTGTTGGAAAATTGTATTTACATTCTTTTTCTCCTAACACAGACCAAAACTGCATCCCCTCCCCAGCCACCAGAAGACACCTACCAGTGGGACTGCAGATGTGACCTAAGAGCCAAGGTGAGCTGTACAGATGGGAGTGCACTTAAGAGCTCTGTTGATGAGTGGGCTGGAGGGGGGGGGTAGGAGTCTCATACACTCTCCCTTTGCTGTGTTAATTGTTTCAGTGTTAGCAGGAATAAAAAGTAGTAAAAGTTTATTTTAGACACTAAATCAAACAAATGTGCTATATGCACAGTTCAGGAATTAAAAATCTAGTAATACATCTTGAAAATGTTTTTAAAAACGTTCCACTTAGTGCCATTTCAGGGTATGAATTATTTTATGGATTTGGGTTACTCGCTGTTATTAAACACATTTGCTTGATTCTAAGAAGCTTGGTTTTGATTACTCTGATCCTGTTATCTGTGTCACCACAGTCCATCACACAGGAGTCAGGTCTCACATCTGAAATATGCAATTATGACTTTGGGTAGGAGCAGCAGCAGTGAATCCTGCTCCCATTCATGTGCTTCCATACAAGTAAAACAAAACACAGAATAAATACTGACAGAAGACAAGCATGTAAGGGAATGGATTTGTGCCATATAATAATAAGTATTATTATTTTCAATATGACATTATCACTTTTCAGGTTATTTCAATAGCAAGATACTTAAGTGACAGTGTCAAAATATTGACAATGTGATAAATATTACATACATCCTAGCCTGAAAAGAGTCAGCATAATATTGTCCAGCTTTTTTCTTTCTTTTTCTCTTTTCTTTGAGGCATTTTTTCTTTCCTCCTTCTCTCTTACCTCTTTCTCCCTATTTGCAATATTAAGGAGTTCGGTTGTTTGAGACTTGTTTTCTCTTATTTTTCTACTTGTGGATGTGTGTAATTTTAAGTGGGTAGCTCCCACTTTATTCTCACACTTGAATTACACAAAGGAAAGAAACTGTCCTACTTAAAAGAACACAAAAGGATTTTGCAAGGCAAGTATTTGAAGAGGGTTATGTCAAATTAAATAAAGACCATTGTTAAATTTTTTTATGTTGGTATACTTTCAGTTCTGAAGGGGAGTCTAAATTTAGACTCTGACCAATAGGTATGGCTTCATGTGGCATATTCAGTCCTACATTTGGAAGAAAGATTTGCCTTGAGGGACTGGCCTAAAGAGCTTTTAGAAAAATCCCGAGTGCTTTGTTTCTATCCTCTGAGAATTATGGTTTTTGTTGTCATGTTTTCTCATGGTGCTCCCCTTTAACAGATGGGAAAGAATGCGCCAAGTGACACCTCTAAGTCAAGCAGCTTTTCCTGGTACAGTCTGGTAATGGTCTAAAAGCAGGTGACGTTTATATACAATGGAAGGCTCTTTTTGCTCAAGCAAGGACAAGAGTGGCCTGGGCTTGAGATACCTGCAATAGTCACATGGTAGACTCTGACCAATGTCTCTTGGTGCCTGTGCCCAGTTAGTGAAACAAGACTGAGAACCCTGGAGGTTGCTGTGATATTTCAGCAAGCCGATGACTTGCGCAGAAATCAGCATCTCTTGCTCAAAAGCCAACTCAAGCAACAGGACAGGGCATCTAAGTGCCAGATTCTGCACTTGGGTCACAACAACCCCATGCAGCATTACAGGCTTGGGAAGAGTGGTTGGAAAGCTATCTGGCAGAAAAGGACCTGGGGTGTTGGTTGACAGCTGGCTGAATATGAGCCAGCAGTGTGCCCAGGTGGCCAACAAGGCCAATACATCCTGGCTTGGATCAGAAATAGTGAGGCCAGTGGGGCTAGGGAAGTGATCATCCGCCTTGTACTTGACACTCTTGAGGCTGCACCTTGAATACCGTGGTCAGTTTTGGGCCCCTCACTATAAGACAGACATTGAGGTGCTGGAGGGTGTCCAAAGACGGGCAATAAAGCTGGTGAGTGGTCTAGAGAGCAAGCCTTATGAGGAGAAGCCAAGGGAACTGGGGTTGTTTAGTCTAGAGAAAAGGGAGACCTTACTGGTCTCCACAACTACTTGAAAGGAGGTTGTAGCAATGTGGGAGTTGATCTCTTTTTCCCAAGTAATAGGCGATAGGACGAGAGGACACAAACTCAAGTTACCCCAAGGAAAGCTTAGATTGGATATTAGGAAAAATTTCTTCACTGGAAGAGTTATCAAACTGTCCAGAGGAGTGGTTGAGTCACTATCCCTGGAAGTATTTAAAAGACATGTAGGTGTGGCACTTTTGGACATGGTTTTGTGGTGGACTCAGCAGTGTTAGGTTTATGGTTGGACTCAATGGTTTTAAACATCTTTTCCAACCTAAATGCTTTTTTGATTCTATGGTTCTGTGACTCATTCTCAACTGCAAACTTTCTTCAGCCAGCTTTCAGGCAAAATACCGCTGCTTTTTTTGATGCTTTATATCCCAATATTTGCTTGACTAGTGTCAATTTTTAACTTTGTCTCCTGTTTTTTTCCAGCTTTTCCCACACATGCCCTCCCCTGAAAAATACCCAGTGACAAGCCCCCCTTCCTAACTCCAGAGCTGCTGTTTGGATATCCTTTTACTTGGTGAAACTGAGTCTCAAGGATGAGTTCGGTCATGTTCTTCTTGGAGCACCCTATAGCAGAGGTGGCATCGCAGCTTCATTTTGGAGCACAAAAGGGAGGTACAAAACAGCAGTACACCCTGCCAGTGCTTGTGGAGCCAAGGGCAGAGACAAAATGTCTTGTAACCTTGTCTTCAGGGCCACGGTGCCTCATTTAGGTAGGCTGCCTGGGCAGTGAGGGGGCTGTGGGACAGGGAGGCACTCGTGAAGCTGTGGAGGAGGATGGAATCAGTTTCTGAGCTGTTCTTAGGGACAATCTACATATCATTAAAACTCCTGTGCCATCTGAATGCATAACGGTACTTTATCAACTAAAACTTCTTTATTTAATCAGTTGATTTAATTATGAGCTAGTTAATTGAAAAATTCATGGTATAAGTTCTGAAGGTCAGAATACTCAGAAGTTCAAAGAAGACTGGAGCATTAGTTTCACTCGAGCTGTGACGTGTGGTGCTGAGTTACAGAAATCTGCTCTGATTCAAACTGGCAAACTGATCTTGGGACTAAACAACTGAATTACCAAACAAAAAGACAATTCACTTCCATTCATGAGGTGTGAATGTATCTACTGCCAGTCCTGGTTAGTCTGTGATTGATGTGTCTGTACGCTGTGGTTTCCAAAAGATCCAAGTAGTAACTACTCTTGCAGAAATGCCTTTAGCACTGTCCTGTCAACCCCTTTAGCCCTCTCTCAGGGACATGTCTGTGTCTGTGCAGTGCCAGATTGATTGACCTGCAGATTGTGGTTCTCTGTGGGTGGGAGAGATGTGCTGAGGGCAACAAGAGCTCCAGATTCCCACCTCTGGGTCACTACATTCCACAGCTGCATGAAGGGCTTTTTCAGAGGTGAAATATCTGATCAATAATCTGGAAATAATCTGGATTATATGAACCCCTAGATGTTGCAAACACTGGTTCCCCTTCCATGCAAGCATACGGTGCGGGCACCTGCTAAGAATTTATTTGAGACCCCCATTTTAGACTGTCAGCCATTTTAATATCTGCTGGGATATTTACATGCTTATAGAAGTATGCTCACACCTCTGTCGAATGCCATCGAGACCTCAGGTGCACAGAGACCTCAACATCTCCTCTTACGCGAATATCCCATGTATTGGAAAACACTGGGGCACTTCAGGCTTTGTGTTTTAATCCCTTTGTTACAGAATTTTGTCATTCCTGTCTCAACAGGAGGATGGCACCAGCCTGGGTTCAGTGCAGACTGAACGTTTACCTGTTTTATATGTTTATCTACCTTAAAAACCATATTGTTAATTTAAAGAATATGTTTGGGCTTTTTTTAACAAATAAAACATTACATTTCTGGCCCTCATGGCTGCAACATACTTTGAAAGAAGTGCAACCAATTTAATATTGTTTTCCTGAATCTGCAAGTAGCCCTAATTATTAGCTCTTTGGGGTTCAGTTAAAAGCAGCTTAAAAGCCCTGTGATGGTTATGTCTATCTGTCTGTCAACGTTAAATATTCAATTGCTGTACTTTTTAATGAGAAGAAGCAGGGACAGAAATGAAGCCAGAAGTAGAAGACAAGTTAAATGAGAATAAATATTGCAGGGGAAGAAAATTAAAGCAGCAACAACAAGAGTAAAACAAAAGAGAGGGGAAGAAAACCAAAATGAAGCAGAGGACAAAGCACATGAAAAGCAAAAAAGACAAAAGCTCACACACATGTATAGATAGGTGGATACTTATTCTTGAGGGATGTTGCCTGTAAGAACAACGAAATGAATAAATAATAGCTATAAAGGCATTTAATACTGTTAAAAATACTGTCTGGGAGACTGTTGGTTTCAGACCAACAGACAGACTCTCCCTGGTGCTTTACTACACTTCAGACACTATGCCCCTAATGCTGCTTCCTGGAAGACTTGTTTTGTTCTCTCACTAACCTGCACTAACCCATGAGCAGGACTGGTCCCATGCTAGACACTGCTGAGAGAAGTATTGGGAAATGGAGGCCTCCAAGGATGGTCCTGGGGCTGTCTGTGCTGCTGTGCTATTAAAAGTGTATATCTATACTACAGGGCAGCTCTGAGAGGTTTTTCTCTCCTTGGGTATCCAGTTAGAAAGTTGTCATGATCCTTGCACAAGTCCTTGGGTAGGAACAGTCTTGTTCCCACACAAAACTTGCATCCCATGTCCAGTTATCACTTCTGGGGATCGCTCTGCCCTTCCCCAAACTCATTGCAGGGTTCTCTTTACATTCCAGACTCCTCCCTTAAGAACTGTAAACATGAGTTGGGATGTATTTCTTTTTTAACATTTTTCTTGGGGGATTACTGGCAATCCCTGTTTATCTTTCAGCAAGGAGGAAGGCAACAAGACCACTGCTAGTGCTTGCCTGAGACCAGACAACATGGTTATCCAATATTTATTGATGATACATACATATTTAGGCATGTATGATTCCTAATGTGAGCTTTGCAGGATCCTGTGACTAATATGCAGACATTTCTTTTAACTCATGGAAAACCTCTCATCAACATCAAAGGGTGTTGCTTTGGGCAGACACTGTCCGTAGTTTTAAAAGATCACTTTAGTCCATCATCCATCACTAAAAATGGAAATCTTTGCTCTCTGATATGTGATGTTTCACAATTGGCCTAATGAAAATAACAAAATAACAAAAATAGTTTCCACATTTTGCTCAGGTTTCCCGTCTTTCATTATAGGCATTTATAAGAAGTGAGAAATGCATGAAAATTCAGAAGGCATTATTGGAAGCAATAAGTGAGCCTAGGTAATAATGTACTGTGCGCCCAAAAGCAAGGGAAATAATTGTTTTTCAGTCTAATGTTGTATTTATCACTCCTGGGATGAAAACACAGCTAATATATATTTCAAATGTAAGTTCAAAATACTCATGTGCAACCAAGCAAAGGTTTATTTCTCACTCTCCATCTGTTTCTAGTGAGGTTATGATGTTGTTTTTCTGCATTGTGTGGTTACATTATCTTAATAAATGATTAGTTGTGAGATATTATTTCCTTTTAAAACATATGACAGCAAAACAAGTTTTTAATAAAGTGTTTTGAAAAAGCAACAGACTGAAAAAAACTGGGCAAGAGTTCAAATTGGTAATGAACTGAATATGCCTCTAATTACATTGAATTTACAAGTAATAGGATGAAGCAACATTAGAAATTACTTCTGACTGAAATTCAGTGCCTTAAGGCTGAAAATGTTCCCCTCAAACTTCCAGAGACTGAATAATATTGCTGCATCATTATTTGTTTTAAATATCTGTCACTTCAAATCTCAAAATGAAGGACAGCGGGCTAAGTCTTCCTGAAAACAGGCACTCCGATAAATGTGTCACAAAAGCTAAGGTTTTATTCAGGGCAAGATTTATTTTCAGAGTTTAGTTTGCCCAGGATATGTAACATTTGGTGTCAGTCGGTCTGGCTGTGTGTAATACTGGACTCATTACTCATTTAAACTGGAATTCAGCTGTGTCGGCCTAAATGAGGCTCATCATGGGTCTAAATCTCTGTTCCCCATACTGGCAATTTCAGGCTCAATCTTAATCTTTGTATGAAGTAATTTTGTATCAAATGTATAAATAATTAATGTGTTGTGAATTAAGGCACTATCAGATTAATTCCTTTAATAACAAAAATCTGTAGATATATAGAGGTTGGTCAGCAAAGTGACCTTTTATCTTTTTTTTTTTTCCTTCTGTGACCTTGAATCCAGTGCTGACCAGAATGACCATTAATCATTTTGATCAGATTGCTGAGAGAATTACCAAGTGAAGTCAGTTTAGTCATCTCAGTTTACTTTCTACAGGGAAGAGACACTGGGTTTGTATCATACAAACAACACAATAAGCCCATGATTGGTTTTTGCAGGTCAAGGCTGACACGTATTTGTGAAACAGCATGGACCTTGTCTATCTGTAGTGCTCTTGAACCTACTGCAGATAAATAAAGGATTTCTTCCCCCAGCATGGGTACATTTTGTGCCATAAATAGAGAAGGGGTATGCTTGCAGGTCAAACAGAGTAAACAAGACTGACTCACAGATTCCTCTGAAGTTTTAATATCTTTATATACCACGGGGGAGGAAAATACAGGTCTCATGCCTACCTCCATGGCTGCTGCTACTCAGCTGCTATCAGCACAGTGTGAATGAAAACACAACTGGAGAGGAAATATTAAAAGACATTTAAAAACTTGTCAGACTGGTTATTAGGTTAAGTAACATTCTCTATAACCTCAGCTTCATGCATCAGCTTTCCTGATGAGATCACAGCAGGTTAATGCTGGAGAGAGGCAGAATCAGATTCTGAGTCAGAAATGGAGAAGTCCATCATAATGAGGAATAGCAGAGAGTTCCTGACATAATGAAACTCTGTTCGTCAGATATATTTCACCTTTTCCATGCTGAGGACAAGATTTTGGTAGTACTACAGGGAATGATGTGCATAGTTCATCAAAGTCAGTATCTTGATTCCTGTGTGGCCTAAGAGATAAAAAAATTAAAAAGGTTTCCAAAATCTCTCTTTTGGGGAATACACCTTACCTGTCCAATCTAGAATATGTCACTGCCATGAAACCCAGCTCAGACACAGTTGGGTTTGTGATTGAGTAAGAAAACTGCTGAATCAATACAAAGGAAAAAGTGCTAGAAGAAATAGGAAACCGCTGCTCAGGAACCTCTGCAGTCATGGTGTGGCAGTGCAGGGACTTCCTTCGCCTTTCTGAAGGCAGGGTGAAATGGAAGAGACACACATGGCTCAGACAAATGAAGGCAGAAGGGTAGGGAAAGGGACAGAGTCACAGGATTCAAAAAGTAGGGAAGAGCTGAATGAGTCACCCTGTAGCCCCGCTCTGAGGAGGAGGATGGTTCACCTGCTTGGTGAAGGCACCCAAAGACAGACTTTTGGGACAAGCAACTGGGGTCCTGGCTCCTGCTTTCATATGGAGCACAGGACCAAGGGCTTGAACCCTAAAAGAGTGTCAAGGGACCCTGAGAGGTTTCCAGGCCTGGAAGCTCCACAGATCCAGGGCCAGATTCGTTAGACATGAGTGATGTGACAGTGCTGAATCCATTCCCATCCTCTTCCTCTTCCTCATTATACTTAGACACAAAAGGTCCAAAGGCTCTTACTCAGTCACAAACCCAACTGTGTCTGAACTGGGTGTGCAGGTTCATGTCACTATGGATGTACCACATGGGTTTAGAGCCACCTGTTTGTCTTTGTGTGAGTGCCACATGCAGTGCAGTGTGACATTTAGCCTGTTTAGTTATAATTCAGCACGGTGATGCAAGCCAAATTAGTAACCTGTTTTCTGGTAGCCATTTAATAACAGTCACAAATGGCCTGAGGAAATCCCCATTTGTACTAAAGACAATTTAACAGACACAGATGTGTTCATCTACGCAGAAACTTCAAAGGAGGCATTTTCACAAATATATGCTGCTTGTTGCCTTCCCAGTGGCATTTGTTACTGCTTCCTGCAGTGCCTGGTTTATATTGTGTCTGGTCTTCATGGGCCACATGAAGGGTCAAGTCAGAGTGAAGGGCCACCCCTTCTTTTTCTTCTTGCTAAAATCATTAGTTCCAGATCAATTTCATATTCCTATATTCCATTAGCACAGAAATATGTTCTTAGAAAACATCAGCCGGTGCACCGCGCTGCCTTTTATAGACAGGGCTATTGCTTCGTCATTTGATATAAATTAGAAGACATTTCAAAAAGTGAATGCAAACCCAAACAATCATTTTAGTGCACTTTTCTCTGAGATTATTGTTTTAGCTAGATACATTATCTATATTTAAAATATATGAAATGGAGGTATACTTAATGTTCAAAGTGATATATGATAAAGATAGAAAAAGGTGAACTCTTGATATATTACAAGTCTTTCATACCATGAAATAACTATTGCCTATTATTTTACTCCTGACATTTTTATTTTTAGGGGAATTTCAGTTGATTTGTATTGCTGACACCGCTGATATGTTGTTTCCAGTGACCTTACATCCAAAATCAGTAGGGTGTGACATTTGATGGCCCAGATAAAAAACATTAATAGTAGAAGAGAAGGTTTATTTTCCTGGTCATAAATTAAGTTTAAATAACTCAGAATTTATTTTAAACTCTTCAGTACTTTTTACTGTCTACCCAATAAATGTATTTATTACCGGCAGCTTAACTCAGGTTTTCTTGGTGAAGCAGTTTACTCAGATGCTTATGTACAGCCTTGTCTTTCTTTCCGAGGCAGAGTTTTGTAGCAAGCACTGCTTCCCACAAATAAAAGGAGGTGGCTCCCACATAGTAAATAAAAAGGAATATAGTGGCATTGTCTTCTGATTGTCCCTACAGGTAAATAGGCAGAAGAGAGCAGCTTTTGTCATGATACACAATAACGGAGAACAGGGCTCAGAGAATTTTGCAGTATCTCTGTTAATATATGCAGATAGAGACTGATGTAAATAATAAATGCATAGTATAAATATTCGTATGACCTAACCTGTAGTCTTATCACACCTCTTTACAATCCTGCCTGCGGAAATTGCCCTGCAAATGTCCTCATGAGGCATTTTTTTCATGAATGCCAGTGAACTACACACCATTCTGTTGTATATTTCTCCACTTTGAAAGTATTCAAAGACCATGAGCTCCAGACACAAAAAGGAGAGAGAGAGAGTAAGAAATTCAGTCACCAGAACTGTTACCATCAGTCCTTGGTACATGGGCTCTTTTATGTAAAGGAAGAATATGGCTGGTAAAACCTTAAAAATTCTGGAAAAAAACACCTTCTTGCCCCTTTCTGATCTGCAATTAGGTATAAGGGCTCTGCAATACAGTGAGGAGGGTATAATTTTACAGACTAACATTTATGAAAATGATAAATTGTTATTGGATTGTTTTAAGAACTTTTATAACAGGGAGAAGAGAGATGTCGCCATGTATAGGCTCTTAAAAGTCAAGATGGGTTCCTGTAATACAGAGTTTTACTCTGCGTTCCCTCCTGTCATTTTTTAATTGCCCAAATCTGTTTAGGAGACCACTGTGTCTCTTCCACACTGTCTGTGGATGGTGATACAGCATCTGTTTGCAAAGCTGAGTCCTGGAGGCACTGGCAGCAAAGAAGGTTCATGAAACATTTTTGCTCTTCAGAAAGGTCGCCTTGGAGCTTCTGAAGCAATCTGCTTCACTGAAGCAAAAACAAGCTCTCTGTTATAACAGAGGATGTTCCTTTCCCAGGGAAGGAGAGGGGAGCAGATTAATTTTCCTGGTTGAAGGCACTTCCCACTCTCTTTCTGTTGAACAACCACCATCTGTAACTTCAGTGTGCGTAGAAAAGCACAAGAGATTCGGGATACCAGCACATAAGCTCTACTTCCATTGGGAAAAAACTTGTCAGAGACAGATTTTATTTCACTAATCCTAATCCAGCTCATGTCTAGACTCACAGATGTCGTCTGCAGGTGGAATTTTCCTCCCCCATCTTCCAGCCACAACTCTTGTTGCAGCAAAGTAAGGCAGCATCACTGTTATAGCCCGAATCCTGGATACTCCAGGTATCTGCCAGCACACGTGGCCATGAAGAGAGCTGCTGCCTCTTAACAGGAAGATAGTAGCTGCCTGAAGCAAAAGGTTTTGCTGTTCATGACCTCTGAGAGGGATTCGATGCAGGCTTTGAGCCCATAGCTGAGGAGGAAAGTGCATACAGCAGACCTTTCCACACACAGCTTTGCCCTGCAACCCCTTTGGTATTTCAGAGCAAGCCACAGGTAACCACACTACTGGGAAAACAGACCTCGTTGATACACCATTGATAAAAACTAGCTGTTCGTCTTTTGGTTTCTTAGATTTTAGGATGAGCTTAGTTCGTGTTTTCTTCTGCAGCCAACAGGATTATTTCTGGGGATTTTTATTTTGGACCCTTGGGGTTTTTTAATGATTTGAGATGATTCTTGTATAATCTCTTGATTTCAGCATCAGAGTCTTAAAGAAAAAAAAATCTGAAATCATATGAGCTGGCAATGCTCAAGTTGTACAACAGCTGTTTGAATACACAGATTTGTATGTCTTCTTTGACTCAAACTTTTTATCCAAGTCAAAGCCTACTGATTCCAGCAGTCTGTTGTATCTGATTTGTTGAGGAGAACCAGGCCCCGTGAGTCAAAGTTTGGCTGGTAGTTTTCAAAACATTTCCTATACAAAAGAATCTGTAGAAGAATAATAAACCTACCAGTGGTTTCTTTTACAGTTAATTTTCCTAGACACATATGCTGCTGCTGAACTGGTACAGGAACTATATATCAGATGGACAATGACAAAAAAGAGGAGGGAATTTCAGATCATCCTGTAACCCTCTTATCCAGAGTGCTATGGAGGTGGGAATAACCTTCAGCTGGTCCAAGAGGGGCATGGAGGCTTTTGGCTCTTCCACCTGGACACTCATCAGCAACTTTACCTTGTGCAATTAATGGTGGAACAGGAGGATCCCAAGGCACATCTGCACCTCCTGTTGATGGTTCATCCTTCTCAGTGGGTTTCTCTGCTCTCCATGCAGCTGGGGGAAAATGGAAGGTACCTATTCCAGATGGTGTGGGTATATGGATGTGTGAAGAGTGGGGCAGATCGCTAAAATAGGTTTTTGATTTCCCCTCTGCCTGAGCTCAAAAGTCAAGGGCTTTGGGCACCAATCCATCCAAAAGCATGGGCACCAAACCATCCTTCCTTCCTTCCTTCCTTCCTTCCTTCCTTCCTTCCTCCCAAGTCCCTTGCTTGGACAGTATGTGAGATTGTATGGGATCCTGAGATGGTTGGATCCACAAGGGGATCTCTGTGGAGCTAGAGGGAAAAGGACCTCCCAACCAGAACAGCACTTGAAGTGATAGACTGGCCACAGACACCGGTCTGCTTCTAGTGAGATCTCCAGTCTGTCTCAAAAGAAGGAAGGCCATCATGGGAAGAGAGATGCTCAAGCCCTGGGGCTTGACAGAGTACCCTTCTCTCCTCTCAGATGTGGGACAAAGCTATCCTGCTACACAGCTGATCCAGCCCTGAGACACATGCTGTGGCCTCAAGAAACCCACACTACCCAAAACTACCTAATGACAGCTGCTCTTCCTATTCTGGGATGCTTATGTCCGCTGCAAATGCAAATAGGAAGGTGAAGCAGAGGTCATGTCAGAAAATGGCATCACCAGGATCCCTTAAAAGATGTATCCCGCTTCTGGCTTGCTTTGAACAAGTCCTTTCAGTGTATCGCTCTCCCTTTGGCTGCTCTGGTGATCTTGGAGGGATTCTCCTAACAGCTGCACATGCTGTTTTCCCACAGTTCAAAAGAGTTCCTATGTCTGGAAGTCAATATGCCAGCCATTAATATATAGCATGTTTTTACTGTGAATTCATGAAGTATCACTGCAATTAAATTTCTCTCTTAATGACATGATTTATTAATGAAACAAGGTTCATCTTGAAGCTCTTGAATAAGAAAATAGGGTGGTTCTCCCTCCCAATATAGTAAGATTCACATTAGCTGCAGATTTTGAATGACATTTTAAAATACTGCCATACTGTGGAACCTAGTGGGGTGAATGCTCTTTCATGTCTTCATTTGCCCTCACAAAGAAATAAGGGGAAGACAGATAAACAGTAAAAAAACCCCAAACTCAATCCCACCCAAACCTAAAACCTCCTGACAAGAAAAATCACAGGAATCTACTAAATGCTTTGCTTTGAGTCCTCTCAGTCAGAAGGGAGATAGCACTGAGATGTGAAAGCTTTTCCTGCCCAGGTGGAAAGGTTCTTGGAGAAGGTTAAAGAATAGCACTGCAGCATATACCTGTGTATGTATATGTGTAAAAATCCCATTAGTATGGGGCTCAAATGATGGTTTAGTGGTCTTTTCCATTCATTGTCGATAGGTGCCCTCCGAAAAAGCCTGGTGTAAGTAATAACTAAGCCAAACAAACAAACAAAATGCATGTAACTGCTACCTCAGTGATATCAGTAAATCCAAAGAGTTGCTTTATGTTAACAGACTCCATAGGGTTGCAGAAGTTATCTGCCTATTTGCTATACGTGCTGTTTTGTTCATTTGTTGGGGGTTTTGTTTGGTTTTTTTCCTTTAATATAATGCTCTAAATATTTGCCGTTGGAAGAGAACAACGCTATGGGAGGCTCTGAAGTGATATTCATAAGAACTGTGAACACTGACTAATTGATTAACCAAGAGTTCTTGAAGAGAATGATTTGATTAGGGTAATTTATAGAGATTGTATCTTTTGTCATCATTTGTCTTTGAAAACATAGAAGAAAACTGCTTCCAAGTGCATGTAGCCGCTGGCATGAGAGATGGTGTGCACTACATCATCAGTTACAGCAGACTGCTCAATTTTGTACCTTTCCAGCTAGTCAAATATCCAATAACAGCTCTCTCACACACACACACACATACACACACACGCACGCACGCACACAAAAGTGCTCTAGGTCTTTGCACTCAAAACTTTTCCAACATGGGCTTAGAAAAATATTTGGGGTTGTTCACTGCTCTGCTCTCTGTAGCATAAACATTTATTTAAATGGGGCTGTCTTTTCAGTAATGAAGAATGAAGGAAAAACAATGGTCTGATTTTGACAAATTAACTTGTGATTTGGAGAGTCAGTGAAGCAGGGAAGAGACATTCCTAACTATACTAATTAAATGAGCTTGCAACATTTATTTTAATGCAATGGAACCAGCCATATGAAGATGAACATTTTAATTTATTTTGCGGTGACATTATGAAAAATTTCTCTGCTGCAGATTATCTACAAAAACAAATCTCATCAGCATCTAGGTTTGTGCATGAAATTTACATCTCTCACGTAAGTTTGACCTTCCCCAGCGAAAACAAATGGAATGTGCTAAGTTAAAAAGTTTCTGCAAAGGTTGTCTTCCCATTGATGCGGTGGTTTATGTTCAAATTACCTCTGTGAAAAACACATCCATTTTTCATGGTGCAGTGTAGATGAAAAATTCTGAATCCATTCTAAGGGGAATGCAAATATAGCTCATTAGTTCAAAAACATTTTTCATAAACGACTGCTGAGTATTTTCAGGCAGATGAGAATGTGCAGTTTCAGCCAAGAATGAGCACCACATGTCCTACTAATTGTTTTTTAAACTTGTTCCTTCCCTCTATGGCATTCAGTAAGTCTAGAAAGTGTGAAGATTCCTGGAGAAAAAAAATTTACAAGTATCCTCACAGAATATACCGGGTCTTTTCAATATACTGTGCAGTATGAGGGAAAAAATAGGAGCATTAGCTTTCAGATGGGTAATATCGTTATATTCAGGCACATGACATTTCTCTCCTTGGAGTTTTTTCAGGTTTTAGTAATGAGTAGAAATATTATTTATGGAGTGCCATCAGCGGAGAGCATTGTCCTAAGGTTCATATCAGTGACAATGTTATAGAGCTGCTGTCAGTAGGAGCTGCAGGAGTTCATTGGGTTTTGGTTTTTTAACTAAGTTGGGTAGCAGCAAGATATTTTCGTCGTTTAAAATTATTTTTAAGAAGGTGATTTAGACAGGATTTTCCTTTCTTCTGCAGGTGTCCCAGAGGTTCAGGCTTAGGGATGGCCTGAGCTTTGAGCAATAATTCAGGTTTCCAACCTTCCCTCTGTGAGCCTGAAAGCTGGAACAATTAAAAACAACAACAACAAAAAATTTACATGATTTAGAAATTAGCTGATTTGACAGTCTGGTCACTCATGTCTCTGAGTGGTGGTCCTCCATGTGTGATGTGCACCCACTGACTCCTCTTGTGATGGAGGATGCCTCTCCATGGGACCTTTCTGCAACCAAACCCACCTTAACAGCTCAGGTTTGTCTTTTTACCTACTCAGCTGGGCCCAGGAGGTGACCTGTCTCTGTCATGGCCTGTCAGGGGTGTTGGAGTGACTCAAGTTGGCAGCACAGCTCCAGCTGAGCCAAAACCAACAGGGCATCCTTTGGATGAGCTCTTCTTCACCTGGGCAACTTTGCAGCCCTCGGTCTCAGCCTCAGACAGCACACCGATCTCCTCTGCTTTCCAAAATTTGTGCTGCTTAACAGACTGCAGATATTTATCTTTTATCTTGGCCCTTTATCTGTTGGCTTTGGATGTTGGATCAGCTTTTCAGGCTTGTTACAAAGAAAACCAAGCCAGTTGTCATGAACTAGGGTTTCCTACAGCTGATCACTCCCCTTCTTCTACCTCTTGCCTGGCACCCATGGACCCTACTGCAGAAGGTCTCTTCCCCACTGAGGGATCAGCAAACCTTGGCACATTGTGAATTATTTTGCCCACTGTGGAGTCTTAATGACAGTCAAGTATGGAAACTTAAGTTGATGGTAAAAATTCTGTTGCTCAAGGTCATAATCCTGGATTTTCACCTGGAAAGCAGACCTGTGCTCCCTAAATTGTTCCTAAACACTTGCTCATTACCATATGTTCCAGATGGACAGTCCAGCCCACCAGTCACTGAATAACTAACGATACTATCCTGTAAACTTGTTAATGATTTGTTGAAAAATGTCATGCTACCGTTTTTTCCTTGATTAAGGGTGTCAGTCACTGCTTTTCTATTTGGGTCTTCCAGAATACTTCTTGTTTGGTGGCCAATCTTAGAAAAAGTTCTCATATATCTTACCATTTCAGGTGTTAAGGTTTCTTTACTAGAACAATAATATCCTCCCAGTCATGCATGTCTACATGGCCCATACAGAGGTAAAGCTGTTTACTGAAACAAGGGAGATGTCCCTGTGCTTCAAAATGACAGAGAGGGAAAAATTATTCTGCAGATTTCATGGCATCTGCCCATAAAGCAAAAGAGCCAGGACCTGAAACACAGCCTTTCTCCAGGCTCCATGGCTACAGGGCCACAACACAGCAGCAATTTCACTTGCATCAGAGAAAGTTCCCACAAGAAGGTGATTCCTTGTATTTCCTCAGAATATGAGAAATGCTCCAGATACCATAAACACACAGAATTAGGTTCCCTTCAGCTACTGGAAGGTATCAGTCCTGGAGCAGTAGCAAATGTGTACTCCAGTAAGTGATTCCCAGTATCGAAGGAAGGTGGGTTTATACAGATTAAGAGAGGTGATGATGAACGTTTCTGTTGAATATACGCTGTAGCACTCAACAAATCTGTCTCTAAAAATCATTGGGTAATAATTAGGCTGAGAAATAATGAAGCTACCACATTGCGCATTGGTCCCAACTAACTACATTCAAGAACAAACCTTCAAGACAGCTGAAGCCACACCAAAAAATGCCATTGTATCATCTGAGAGGACAGAGGAAAGGAGTTTCTTCCAGCGTGATGGAGTTTTTAGGCTGAGAATGTTTCACTGATCTTGAAATATGGAGTATTTTGTCATCACTAAGACTTATGCATCTCTCCTAAAATAGCCAACAGCCAAACTCCTGCTCACAAAACTGAAATGTCCTAACATGCTTAAAACATGCTGAAAACACCAATGCACTGAGAAGGTCTCATAGGACCAAACTCATTCACTGAGGTACTTCTACGCAACTACGATGCCACCAGCAATTAATCTGTCCCATGTTTTTCAGTATGCCATTTACAAGCAATAAGGGCTGCTGTCATGCTTCCCACGAGATTCCTGATGAGAGAAAAAGATGATGCATTTATACAAAAGCTAGCACGTAGACCTTCTAAAAGAAACTTTACAATTTGCTTTTGACTCCAAAGTAATGTACAAAAACTCATTGCTCTTTCTGAGCTCATATATGTCTTGTGCTTCTCTTGAGGAATCATTTCTCTTCATTCACCTTTTTACTCTATTTAGGCAACCAGATTAATGTTGTATGTCTGGACTGGGTGCTTTTCTGACTTTCATGCTATAAAACTAGCAGCTCGAATAATGCTAGGAATCTATCCAAATGGGGAGAGGCTTTATTTCTCACCAGTCTTCCTGACCCCTCTAGAAGCCACATTTCTTCTCCTTTTATTTGTCCCCTCTTCCCCTGTTCCTTCTCTGATTCCAATTACCCTTTAGCTAAGAAGAATACAATGATATTACTGTCACCTTCTGCAATCTATAAAGAGTAACCAATTGCTTTCATGCTGATAAACATTTATATTAAACCAAGCCAAACAAGGAGCAACCCAGTGAGGCTTTGTTGTGAGAGATTAATCTATGTATAGTTCTACAGGAGCTGCAGCCCAGCCACCATATTCCTGTGGAAGATGCTAAACAATCCCAAATTGGTAAAGAGAGGGCTTAATGGTTCTCCAGCCATCTTCCTTGGTGACCACTGGCAGGAGGTGTAGGTAGCACATGGACAACAGGGTCAGGATGCTAGGAGTTGCCATGTGCTCCTGGCTACCTTGGGAAAACCTCCAGCCCACCCAGGGCCATGCAGAAACTAGAAGGGCTTCTGCCTGTGGCAACAAATCTCTGAAGACCTCCAACTACAAGTCTGGTGTTGCCAGTTCCAGCTTTTCTTTGAACTTAGGTGGCCAGGGGACCTCTTCTGCTGTCTGTAAATCCCCACTCAGTTGGAGATGCCAAACTGGGACAGTGCTGGCTTCACGGCTGGAAAGTGGTGTGGTCTGATCCTGATGGATGGCTTAGAGATCCTCCTGGGTCTGACTGCAACTCCTGCCTTTTCACACTCCTGACACTTTGACTCGCACTAATTGCTGAGTGGCTCCAGTACCAGCCTGCAAGTTTTTTTCCACATGATGCTAGTCTTTGGATAGCAGGAGTGCCATTAAATGAAAGCTGGCAGATATGAAAATAAGTTTTCTCCCTTTCTCTTTCTCTTTGTCTCTACGTCTTTTAGCGCAGCATCAGTTTGCAGGAGATTAATTTTATGTAAAGTTTTACATTTCAGATTGTGATCAGCATTTTTTTTTCCCTTGGTTGGCTCTGAGAAAACATATATTCAAGTTTGAGAATTCATCATGTCTGATTAATGATGTGTATATAGAGCTTCCTGTATCATCTTCCTTCTTTTGGTCTTTTTTATTCAGTTGTTTGCTGTACTCCAACCCTGCGGATAGATGGTTCTGCAGTGATAAATGTAAAGTTTGCATAAGCCATGTAACAGCAGGACAGCCTATTATCACTGTACATTTTCCATGGCTGTGCAAACCTCTGTAGGCTATTTTATTGCTAATAGATCCACAGAGAAACAGTAGTGATTTTATGACTCTTTTTAAAATGGAAATTCATGTTTGAGAAATACAACTGGGAGGAAACAGATGTAAACCACTTAAGCATTTGCAGAAAATTGAGATGCACACTCTTATTTACAGACCCACATCGCCTCCATCGTTTTATTTTCAAAATTAAAATAAGCAATCTGTTTGCCATGGGAAATGAGGAACCGTAAACTTGTTGTTTTTCCTTTACAAAGCAGTGGCCAGCATCACTGTCTCTGTGCTTAATGGCATTGGAGAAAAGGGATGACAATTCCACCCCCCTAGATTTTATTGTCTATAACATGTTCCCTTCGTAATCTCTGTAAGAGGTACACAAGTGGGAAAAATTTTAGCATAACCATGTGTCTGAATTCACATTATGTTATAAAAGCTAAAATGATTGCCCAACCTATTATAAGGTTTTACCCAAGTATTTAAAGCTATTGGAAAATCGGTTTTAAAACTTTAATAGCAAACAATTGCAAAGCATTTACACTCATGTCAGAGTGCTAGCGTGCTCATTGCATACACCAGCAGAAAATATTTCTTTCTTTTTGCAGGCTGCTTTAGATTAATGATTCTGAGGGACAAGCATCCCATTGAACAATTATTGTAAAATACTCCTATAAGTTCTGTTCAAAACATGAACTCATGAAATTACCTGTCATAAAAAGGCAGCATTTAGCATTTATTAGTTGTAATAATACTTTTTGCTGATCTACAGGTCTGCATCCATAGAGATTGGAGCTGTACACCCTCTTATTCCTCTCTTAAGAAAGAGGTGCTACATCTACTTTACAAATAGCTAACCAGGGACACAGAGCTTTAGGGAGGCTTGGATCTATGTCATGGCACCACTGAGAGCTGAAGGTTGGAAGAGCAGCTGGTCAGTTCCCTACTTCTTGTTAGTCACCACCACACACATATATTTTCTGCCATATATTGCCAGCCATATATTTTCTGAATTATTGCTCATTTTCTAGGAAAGTAAGGGGACTGCAGTATTAAAGTACTCAAAAAAAGACTCAGACTATACCATCACATCTGAAGAAGGCTGCTAAGCAGTGTAAAAAGCTCTACTTTCAACAACTGCTGATGTGGGGAATGTGAAAAAAATAAAATTTAAGCATCAACTGAAAAACGAAGAGATAAAAAAATCTTCTACCTCTTAGGTACCAGCACGCTGAATGTTATATGAGAACTATATCTCATAGGAAATAATCTTAGCAGGTCTATACCTACAATAACACTCCCCTACAGCAACAGCTCCGTATCCTGGGAGACAGAAACTGCAAACGCCTCCTGGTCACAGCTCCCTGCTGAAAGCTGGCCTCAAAGTTCAGATGAACCCAGGTCCTCCTCTGCAGCCACTCTGGCAGTCAACTGGACACTGCTTTCTTAAGAAGATCACAAAATTGTGATGAAGCAACTGTGAAGAAGGTGGAGGACATCACTGACATGCCCCACATGGGCATCCTCCTGTGCTATAAGAAGAAGAAAAGAAAAGGTGTTTTTGTTAAGGACAAAGCCACCAGTGTGCCTGGATCTTGTCAGCACAGCTTGCAAGCAGGAGAAGAGCAGGAACAGGGAGAGTGGAGCTGGCAGTGTAAAAGGCCCAGGGAGCGAGGATGCAAACTCTCAGAGAGTAGACTGAGGAGAAAGAAAAATCAGGTGTCAGGAAAGAATGGCCTGGGGAAGTGTGGAAGCAAAACAGCTGGGATGGGAGAGCTCCCATAAAGAGCAAAGCCAGACACTAATTCCACTTTTGGGAGGAAAGACTAAGACACATATTGCATTAAAGAGAGCTAAAAACACAGGCTGCCTTCCCTAATGTTATTCTTCCATGCAAGCAGTTTCCATAGTGATGTCGCTTGATTGCAAGCGAGAGAGGAGATGGCCACAAGGCAATCTCTGCTAGGATGCTGTTCACACCATGAAAAAGCACGAGACCCGAAATCACTTGGAGGAAAAAAACCCCGCAATGCAGTTGCTCAGTCCCCACAGCGTGTGTGGAAAGGGAAGGGGCGAGCAGTCTGGTCCTACCCCCGGGCAGAGCGAGGAGACTTCTCCTCTCCAGCCTGGGAAGCCATCAGAAAGCAAACCCCTTGTTGACCCTGCTGCATCTGCCACCAATGGGCCTGCTGCATCCCAGCCCTTGAGGCAACCGTTTGAAAAATGTGCTTCTGCCCTCCAGACCCTCAGGAACATGGCCAGGAGTGACACTGGTAAGCTGGAAGGGCTGAGGAAATGCCACACAAACATCGAAGTGAAAGAATTCTTTCTTACTCTTTCCTACATTTCACTCAACACTGATTAGTACATTAAAGGGCTTTATTGACCCCTGGTAGTTAAATGGAAAGCTTTCTTGTTGTAGCACTGAAAGAAGGGACAGATTTTCCAACAGCTGTCTAATATCTCTGTCAACATGGAAATTAAATAGATTTAAGGACCTCGGAAAAACATCCGAACGTTTAGTGCCCAGTAACAATGAATTCCAATTTCTACTTGCAGAAACTGGAATTATTCTCAGTCTGTTCTACCAGCTTTCTAAATAAACATCTGGCACAATTTTATTTTTAGAAAAATAATAATCTCAAAGCAGGCTACTGGCTGACCATCTCTTTATTAGCTACAGAGGCACAGTGTTTGAAAAATGCTAGTGTGAACCTGTGTGTCATGTTCAGGCCTGCAGGGAAAAAAAAAAAAAGGGTAACAATAAATAGCCAAATAAGAGAACAAATGAGAGTCAATTTCACTGGGATTTGTGAGACACACCGGAACCCTTCAGATCCATGTACAGCAGTGCTCAGATCAATAGACAAAGTAAAAAAAAAAATCTCAGTGTTTCCATCTTCCAGCTGCACACAGCACTCCTTGTTCTTAGATCAAGGCACCGTGATAAAGAAAGATCAAGCAAATGTAGCCTGAGGACCTGTGAACAGATGTCTGCTCCTTGCCTTGGTCCAGCCCAGCCTGCTACAGTTCGTAGCTTAAAACCAACAAGATTAAGCAATTATTCCCTATACGCTTGTTATTGTCGTCCAATAAAGCAGCATCTAAAATAATAGCTTTTCCTCTGCCATCCAAGGTTGAGTACTGCAGAAAAATGTGTTGAAACTGATTAGGTTAGAGAGATAGGTCTGCATAAATAATTGCTGAAAGTCAGCTAAGTCAAAATAATAATAGCAGAGAAAATTAACTTTCAGATAGAAAAGCTACCTGTCTGTGCTCTCATTTGTATACTGAAGACTAATTCAGCAAATGAAGAATACAATTCTTGGGATGAAGCAGGTAACCTGTGGATTCATGGTGATAGCTGTCACAAAAAGTAGGTCTACCTTGAGATCAATTGACCTCAAGAAGATTTAAATTAGTTATTATTTTCATTATTTTTATCCTTATTGTCTTAGAACCATGTTAAGATTTATACAATTTTTCTTGCTTGTTTTGCCCTGTACGTCAGCAAGGGAGCCTAGATTTACAGATAATTAGGTAGAATGCTTGAAGTAATTCAAGATTTCCTTTCATACTGTTGGAAGGTGTATTTCTTTTCCTGAATTTCTCTTTTTTGGCTCCTATTGGTCATCAGTTACTTTCTACAGAACTAGCACACTCTATAGAGATTTCTGCTTCAATTAATATCGCTATAGTCATTAAAGATCATCACTTCTCAACATTTTGAATGTGGAAGCCTTCATGACAATCCTCCCTCTCACAGGAGAGGAAATGTCTTTGGTCAGTATCTCATCCTTTCAAGGGCTCTCTTCTTGGTCTTGAAATAATATTTATAGCCCCATTTGTCTTGTCAGTACCATTCCGTCTTCACAAGAAGGAGCCAGTTCAGAGTAATCATTACCACCATGTTTTATGCAGGAGTCTACATCTAAGAGCAAATACTCCTCTTGTGCCAAGTTGATGAGAGCAGTGTCGAGTCTGCTGAGCACTTCTGCTGCCTCTGCCTAGCTCATTCGGCATGGCCTATTGGTCTCCTTTTCTATTTTTACTTCAATTTTTGTATTACTAGCCCAGAAATGGATATGTTTCAAGAAATCTGACAGCTTCTCTCCCCTTGACTATTTTATTATTTTCAGTGAAATGCATTTTGTACGGCTTCTTTTGCTCATCATCATAAACACCCAAGAAGTACGTTTTTCCTGGCAGGTGAAGAAAGTCTGACAATTCTGTATTCAGAATGTAAGTTAAATAACATAGTGCTGATTCACTATGAAAACAAGCAAAGCATGCAAAAACTCCCCCAAAACCTGACATCTCATGGTTACAAAGTGGCTTTCCTACTAACCATTAGGTTGCAATCGAAGTTATGGTGCATCACTTTTAACTCCAATAAAAATCTTTTTTTGTGCTTCCACTTGAGCAAAATGTATGACTCCTTATCTACAAGAAGCAAAAGAATTTCTTTATTTTCATTCACATGCAGATGTGACTGAAGGCAAACTTTTAGGGATTCTGCAATTGACATAACTGTAGCCCACAGGCAAAAAAAAAAATGGTGAAGTAGTCCCAGAACCCTTTTTATCACATAAGAAACTTGGAAAGACACAGCTAACATGGAAAGTGTGTGCATGAATATTTTTTACATGTGATTCCCCATCATTGTCCCCCTCCCCACCCAAACGTGACTCTTGGGTTTGGTGAAATCTATGATCTTGTCCCTCAGTGTTAATGGAAACTGTAGCCTGATATAACAAAGTGATAAAGTTGACTTGAGGTAAACCTTGAGGTTATACATCACATACCCCATTGCAGACTCTCCCTAGTTTACTGCAACCATCATGTTTTCTTGTAGCTCCCCCCTCCAAATGTAAGACTTTAGAGTTTCAAAGGCAATCAAAATTCAAAAGACAGATAAAACAGCTGCAAATGTATATGCGTGCTCAAAATGTTGGGATTATTAAGGAATCTCACTATTATTAAAACTGCATAAAAGGAAATTCTTATAGGTTTAGAAACCTCAGTCATCAATTTTGCAATGCCTGGAGTTGGCAATACAGTATTGTTTCTTACAGAGATTCACAAAGCACTGCACACCACAAGGCTTCCTGTATCCTGGAGGTTTAAAATATGCAGGAGCATTCTGTTCCTATTAGGTGACCAATATTCATATCTGAAATCACGTTTTGGCCACAAAAGAGAAATTAATAACCCATCACTCACCATTTTCTATGGTAATTAAGGGGTTGCACTAAACTGAGCACTGCGAATTTTCCGTGTGCCAATTTGCTGCCTCTTTTTAGTACACTAGCTGAGGAGTCCAGAAATCAAAGAGATATTGTGACTTCAAACATGAATACCTGAATGAAAACGGGCACAGAAATGAACGTTAACATTTTTCTCTATAGACTCCTTCACACAGGCATTTTTGATGCTTTGCTCTACCGGGGCTGCAGGTGCAATTAAGTAATGAATAAACATGTCTCACTGAAACAACTTTGACATTTCAACTAAGTTTACACATTAATTAAGATAAGGTTGTCCTAGCCCCCCAAAAAAGGAGCAGAAATTTGAGAGAACCCCGTGGCTGAAGTATGGCATAAAGAAGCCGTATGAACACTTTGTTAAATGCACAGATTTAACCCTGCTGTTTTGCTCCTAATCATTATTAATTGCCTCCAGTGGTGGACATTAATTTCCCTATTGCAGCAACATGCATCTTGAGTTTGGGCATATCCTAATATATCAAGTGGGACAGGTGATATAATTCAGCTGGTCACAGCTGGAAAGAAGACAGCCACCCACATGCAAGCAGTCTGTCAGCCTTAGTTACGCTGCAGACACCACCACAGCCTCCATAACAACATTGTACATTTATCTCTGGGGATAACTTTACAAGAAGTACAGCCGATCAGTTCATCCTATTTAATCTGCTGTTGTCTTAGCAGGAATAAGAATGCTTTAGCCTGGGCTTTAGCTCTGAATTTCGGGGGGAGGTAGAGCTTGCACCTGTGGCTGGACTGTTCTGCAGAAAAGCCGGACCCTCTCCTGGTTGTTAGGAAGGGGAGGGAGGGGGATGGTGTCCCACAACAGGGCATGCCCCAGTAGCCGGAAGTCCAGTGCTGCCATCTGGACCATTAAAGGTTTGCATTTGCATCCCTGAGGGTCCTGATCCAGACCGGAACCTGCTCCCACAGTATTTTATTTGTAGGTTCACGTAATGATCACTGAGCTGGAGAAGCTCCCCCAGCAAATGGACTGTTTCTTCCACGTGGACGGGGGCAGGAGAAGTGGACATGGCTCCAACCTTGGAAGAGGCTGGTGGGGAGATCCCTCCGTTTGCATGCAAAAGGTGCAGCTGCCAGTGCCTGCTTGGCCCCCAGTCCTGGTGGGAGGAGGACACCCCTCGCCCTCCGCTTTGGGGCAGAACTTTCCACTGAGGAGGCACATGCGTTTCCATAAGAAGTTTCTGGGTTTGATGATGGTACACATACAGGTGAAGAATGTTTTCCTGGGAAAAAAAAAGCCTTGCCCAAGCGTCCTGATTATATAGTTAATTAAACATGCAAATTACTGCTAGCTCAGAGTTCCTTTCCCAGCATGCCCCATAACTCCACCACATAAGGCAGCCCTTATGTTGTCTTCACTGAATTTAAGCTTGAAGATAAAGGAAGTTTGAGGAAATAAAAAACTGCATTAAAGGATTTTGGGATTTGGCCCAGAGGAAAGATGAGGGTTTAAACTCAGCAGGACTGGCTTCCAACGTTGCCTTTCTTAACTGTAATTAACTGTAATTTTTCAGCAGTGCAATTACCTTTATTTGTAGAAACCAGCAAAGGATTAACCATGAAGCTGTTTAGCACTTTGTTTAATAAGTATACACAAGTTTGGCTGCCTGTCCTAACCATTGTCCAAATGTGCAAAAGTAATTTCTCCAGAAAAAAGGATGAAATTTAGGATGGTGAAAATTTCTGGAATAAGTTTTTTAATTTCAACAATTTCAGTGAATTCTGAAAGCACCTTTCCAAAGGAAATTTCTTTTTAACATAAAATGACAAATGTATTTTTTGAACCTGAGTCTCAAGCTCTGTTTGATGAGGCTTTAAGGCAGTTCTAATTCAGAGCAGCTTGGTGATTTCCAGTAACTATTCTGCTCTTAAGGATAAACACGAAGTGCAAGAGTTTCAAAAAGCAACTCAGCTATTTAACAGAACAAGTCCTTCTGTAGTAGCCTGACTTGAACTTGGTGGGTCTTGTTTCTGTTTTTTAGTTATTGTGCCATTCAATTTTCCCAAATCATATAGATGTTATCCTGCAAATTCTTGTTGCATGTCACAGATATGCCTTATTATTCAGGGATGGTACCATAGAAGTGTAGTTTAATTAATCAGAACACTGAGGTGAAGCTAGTCCTTAGCATCTTAGCAGGTAATAACACTTTACACCAAGCCTAAAAACAATACATAGTGTGTTTCTAAATGCTCAATGATTAAGCTTGATGCATTTAACCTAGCTGAAAATTATAAGTAATAGAGATAAAGAAAAAGTATATCTACATGGCTTTGAAGGGGTTTAATTCCTCACCATGTCTGTGAATTATTCCATACCAGGTCTGCCAAACGATATCTTGATAATTAGATCTCCATTTCTTTAAAGGTGACATTCTGTCCTGACAGCTTCTAAATTACGTTGTTTTCTTTTTTTTTTTTTTTCCTGTTGGGACAACACATTGTCAAAGTAAATCACA
>BJBW01003745.1:53958-148350 GCA_004320125.1 Scolopax mira | reverse complement strand
AGCCAAGAACTGGACACAGTACTCCAGATGGGGCCTCACCAGGGCAGAGTAGAGGGGCAGGATGACCTCCCTTGACCTGCTGGCCACGTTCTTCCTGATGCACCCCAAGATGCCATTGGCCATTGGCCACAAGGGCATATTGCTGGCTCATGGTCATCCTGTTGTCCACCAGGAATCACAGGTTTTTCTCCTTGGAGCTGCTCTCCAGCAGATCAGCCCCCAGCCTGTACTAGTGCTTGGGGTTATTTCTCCCCAGGTGCAGCACCCTACACCTGCCCTTGTTAAATTTCATTAAATTTCTCTTGGCCCATCTCTCCAGTCTGTCCAGGTCTCGCTGGATGGTGGCACAGCCTTCTGGGTTGTCAGCCACCCCTCCTAGTTTTGTGTCATCAGCTAAAGGAAAACTCAAGCACTCTTCAAAGTGCAGAAATACTCAGAGTGAAGATCAAACTTCCCTCGTGCCTCCTGAAGCATAGAAGAAATGGTACTCACTAGAGATCCAGCCCCAGCTAGACCTACTGCTGCAGAAATTAAAGACAAGCTGTACCACTTTTCTAGGTCACCCAACACCCCAGCATTTTACGTGGATATCAATGGCAGCATTATCCAGTATCTACATTATATAAAGACAATCAAAAATGATATATCAATGATAGCATCTTTAATAGCCATAAAAATAAAGTAAGGAAGACAGAGGGTGATAAACAAAAGCCTGTATTGATCCATCTGCATTTAGTTTGTTAGATTTCTTATACGGTTCATGGGAACAAAAATCTGTCAGTTTGTCCTCCTTCCAAACAAACTGCTTTCCATTAACAGGCAGCAGATGATCTCATGTTTAAAGAAACATGCAGGAGGGACCTGCAAAAAAGAATACGATGAAGATTATTAATGTAGCAATAAATGTCATCATCTTGTTTCTTGAAACTAGGACAACTGCACTCAGCAATACTAATAATAACAATAATAGTCTGAAGATTTTCTGTAGCTCTGTAGCCTCCCCATGTCACTCTCTCTGAAGTGGTGCCCATCTGCTAGGAAAGCATCACTTGCAGTACTCTAAGCGTGCATTAATCCTGGCTCCCACGTGTGGCAGCTTCACAAGGGTCCTGCATCTGAGGACTGTCACGTTCACCCGGCAGAAGATGGAGAGACACTCTGGAGTCCTTCTGCGGTCACCTCATGGAGAGCCTGGGCTGCAGCTATCCCAGCCAGCCTGCCATGGGCACAACTTTCTGTGTATCTCTTCCTATCTGGCCAACAATTTACTCACACAGCAGCCTTGGGACTGCACTGTAGCTGGCAGGGAGAGAAAGACCTGGGAGGGGAGGAGACATGAAAGCTTTATGGTATTTATAAAAATGCTGGCGGACTGTGCCAGAGCTACTGCTCTCCTTGGGTGTCCCTTCACCCTGAGGCAGCACAGTCCTTCACCAGCCCAACCATCCTCAGCCTCGGCTGCCAGTGGATGCTCTCACCCCATTGCTCAGCTGGGGTGCGCTGGCACATCCCACCAGACCAATACCTCTACCTGCATTCAAGGTTGCACAGAGAGAGAGAGAATGAAAGCACAAATAAAACTACTTTTTGCCTTCTGATTTTACACTCTGTCCCCTTTTCCTGAAAGAAAGCCTTCCTGTCTCTCTTTTGAGGATCAGATATCTCAAAAATTCAGTGCCCCAAGAACTGGAGTAAATCTTTTGCACTTTGTTGTTTGGCTGCATTGGAGAGGAAGAGGCCACAACCAGAGAAGAGGGACTGAGCCACTGTGGAGTTGGTGGTGGGACATCCTTCCATGACTGCAACGGCCAGGTGGGTGACTAAAGCTGAGGCTGAGCTTAGAGCCTACAGTATACCTGTTTTCGGCAAATTATTATTAATATCAGAATCTGTTCAAAGTCAAAAGCATAGGGATTTTGGAATATGCATGTGCATGTATTTGGTGAGCTCCATGTGCTCACCAGTATATAAAATATTTTTCCTTTTGAGACCCCAGGTGCTCCAGGCTACATTCCCAGAGCGTGTGGGAGGTCTTTTGCAGGGCTGCTCTTTGCCTCCCCGGGGAGGATGCCTGAGTGTTGAGTACACACTGTTTACCTTCCAGCCATGACACAAGCTTACATGTTTGGGAGGGGAAAAGCAGCATTTCTAATGAAGGCACAACACTAAGCAAATGGCTCAGAAATCCTCCTTGTTTTCAATTAATTCAAACCATTGAACGTCTTCCCTTCTGCTGGGTTTTGAGCATGATGCAGTTCTGATGTGTCACGTTGTGGTAGGACTTTGCATGTGATCTTTGCCCATCTCAGTTTCTGGCTTCCTGCAATATGGACAAACTGACTTATTTTCTTATCAGATTCCCATTTTCCATCCCTGAGTCACAAAAGGAATAAAACCCTGTTAGGGAGAGGAAGATGCAAATAGCTTCTAGAAACTTGCTATTGCCACAGTTCACCAGCTCCTTAAATTCCAGTTACTTCACTTTGTTTTTCCCAAATAAGTGTTATTGGAGCCACTACTGATTTAAACCCTTTTCCAAACAGTGTGAGATGAGCAGACAAGGGAACCGAAGCCAAAAATACCCATATGCCACTAACAGACTTTTATTGACCTTGAAGCTGGTGGTGGTGTGTGGAAGGACAACAGCCAGGGTGCAAATCATGCCATTTAGTTTGGAAGGCATCACTTGTATGTATGATGCTCATGTGCTGAAACACATCATCTTCTAAGCACGGTCACCTTCTAAGAAAGGTGTGATGGCATCCAAACTGCCTGTTGTCCCAGACCTGTGCTGAGTCCTAGACCAAGCCATGGGGCTAATTAAGGGAGGGGTGTTGTCCCAGGTCAAGAACATTCTAACAACCTCATGGAGCAGATAGCTGCCTTCCAGCACCTGGGAATGGGTCAAGCTACTGCTATGGAGGGACACATTATCTGGCACATCTCCCATTGCTCCATGCCTTCTCAGTTGCCCCGTGTATTTATATGCTACTGTTAAGTGTATTTTAATCTAGATCACAGCACAGCTTCAAGGAGGGAGGCAGAGGAGTGTCAAGCAATATTGTTATAAACAAACCTTTAACTCAATATTGTTGTTTGACAGATTTGAGTTCTTGATCCTGCTTGTTTACACATGAGCAGACATACACACACACGTACATACACACACTTAAATAACTTCTGTAGGTTAAAGCCCTGCTACTCCCTTTGTCCTTGTATCCTTTCCTCTAATGTTTATTACCCGTTTTCAAAGGCATGTCCTGGTATCTGATGATCTGTGTCTTTTCAAGTCTGCATGCAGACATGCAATCTCACTGTCTGGGAAATGCTTCCAAAAGACAGCCTTCCAACAGACTCACTTTCCTTTTCCTTCCTTCACCCCCTTTCCATGGATAAAAATGACTGATGGAGCCCATTACTTATCTATCAGATAATAGATCTACTTTGACATGGATTCCTTATAAAACTCTCTCTTAGCAAAATTTGTTCTGGATGGCGAGGAGGCATTGGGTTAAAACATTGCTTTTGTTGGGGGGTTAATTTAGCATTTAAATTCTTTTTCTCTACTGACTTCTTTTGTGAAAAATTGGTCCCCTATGTACAGCAGAATTCAGCTGATCCATACTTTCGTGATAAAGGAAAAAGGCAGTGTTACAGTAAAAAAAATTATCCCCATAATGCTGACAGCATCATGGCTTGTAGACATGATTAAGATGCATAAAGCTAAACCCTGACACCCAAACTGGGAAAAGATGGTGCTATGAAAAGGGATTTAGTTACTTTTTGTTAGTTCTAGAACATTGCTAGTGATCAGGAGTGAGAGCAACTGGGCTTTGCAGCTTTGGCTATATTTCAAAGCACTTTGCCCTATTATACTAAGTACAGAACAGTTCAAGCCCTGCAAAAATGCAAATCAACTGCAAGAGACTTGATTAATTTCTGTGTTCAGGGACACGGTTCTGCCCTGCCCCAGCGGTGCTTCGAATCCATTTACACACTGTGTTTTCCAGTGCATCAAACCCTTGCAAATACCCTCCAAACCCAGAGAAACTCCGATTTGATGGTCAGTTCACGATGCATTTTTCACAAATGGAAAGATGCTCCCAGGTGACATCCCAGGACTCCAAACCCAGGCCAACTTTTCTAACATGAAGAATTTCCAGACCCTGCAAGCCACAACATCTGGAGCCCCAGCAGTTGTTGCAGGGCCTGGTTATCAGACACAGCTTCACACAACCTGGTGTGGGAATAACTCCACCTCGCTTTGTCCACTACATCAGAACACAGAGCAGAACAGCTCTGAGGGAGCACCGGGGGGGCTGTACCCTAACATTTGCACCCCCCCCCTTCCTCCTTGCCCTTTCCTCATATCTCCAAAGCGTTCCAGCTGCTCTTGGTGCCTCGGGGTTCCTGGCTGAGTGATGGTTGCACAAGCGCTCTTTCCAGCAGGGGACGTGTACCTGCAGCTCTGCTGGGTGCCTGGCTCTTCCAGAGCCTTGCAGCAGCATTTATTTTACATTCCTTTTTCCTACAGACTGATGTGTCTTCTCCCCGGGGGCTACGAGGAGTAGCAAGGAAGAGAATGGCAGCGGCTGTTTGTATACATCCTTTGGGGGGATGTATAGGTTACTACAGTTTCCAAGTTGGCATAGCTCCCAGAAATAGCTCTTGCAGAAATATATATTCCTGAAATGACCTAAAAATAGCCCAGTGGCAACCTGAAGCGTGTATGAAGTTGGAAGATAAAGATACAGAAGGTAGAAAACACACTGCTCTGCGCAGTGTATAAAGGGAACACCTTTATATGGTGGTGTTACCCCATATGAAGTCCCAGGCTTCATGTCATGCTTCACCCACCCATCATGGCACTCTGCTCCTCTTTGAAGGACTTGGCTTGAAAGCAGCAGAAAAATTGGGCTGGACTGAGAGGCACCCCATGCCTTTGGGGAACCTTTCACTTAGGTGTATGAAACGAGCTCCTCACGAGATGATATGTCTCCTGGGAAGAGGCAGGATGAACTGAGGGGAGCAGTCTGGTTTGCCCCAAACCAGCAGGACCTCTTCCAATGCCTCAAGCAGAGACTCAGAGACCGTGTGGAGCAGAAGCCAGGGCTCCTTACTCCCCGTGCAAGGACCATTGATCTTCACAAATGTTAGAAAGCACTCAAAGAGAAAAAAACCCAGACCAGCTCCTCTCGTATGCCATTAGTTTTAATATTACCTGCTATATAGAAATAGAGTTAAATTATCTTCAGCAGGTTTATCTCTATTTCTAACAGCAGTGTCTAAGAGTCAGCAGAGTCCTTCACAAATCCTGTATCCAAAATGAATATATGAATATAGTGAGAAATTATCATAAAATGGACAATACGGCAAACTTATTTCACATCTGCAGACAAAGACAATTGAAAATCAAGAATCTCTGCAGCATCCTAAAAAAAAGCATCTTATTGAATAAATTACACTTGAAAAGGCAGCAGTGGGTTTTTTTAATGGTCAAAGATTGATTCTCAGGACCAGAAGCCTGAACCAGCACTCAAAGTACCTGCTTCTGTCTGCCCCATCCTGAGAGCTCTTCACAGCAGAGCTGAGTAAATAATTTGCAATAGATAATTTACCCACAAAAAAGCTTTCTTTTTTTCACTTACTGAATGTCAGTACCTTGAGTGTGGCTTCCTCTAATTTATTTGTAATTCAAATTTACTTGTCCAATTTATTATCTTTCTTCTTTCCTAACAGGTCAGATAGATGGACTGTGAAGGGTCTGCTACAAGTATTTCAACCTGCCTGTTCAAAAGAGGGCTGAGTTCATCACGAGCAGTATCACACAGGATTGGGTTTTTTTCCTCCATTTGCAGAAATGCAAATTTTGTAATCAGGGGGAGAGCTTTGGGCTGATAATATAAATTTTATCCTGCTGAGGGGTTTTTCCTCAAAGCTTCAACTCCAGAAAAACAGTTGAACCGCAAGCTCTGCTGCCTATGTGCAGAGCTGAAATTAAATCTTCTTTTTATTACATTCACTTGAAATAACAGCACCTGCATCATCCAGCCGGGTTGCCAATGGCACAGTCAAAATCTCATTCAGTCGCCTGAGTAGAAAAATTGTAGAAAAATTTCCCAAGGAACTGGGACCCCAGCTGTGTTAAGCAGCGTCCCTTTTAAATGTACTAATTGCAGAGCACAGAATGAAGAGAAATGGTCACAGCGGTGGTGGATGAAGAATTTTTGTCCCTCATTAGGCAAGTTTAAGCTCGAGGCTCTGGTGGAGCTTTGTCATCTCAGCCCAGCACTTCTGTGGTATGGCAGTATTCGAGCGTGCAAACTTCAAATGGGCTTTTCCACGGGCGTTGATGCAAGCCAGGCTCCATCGCTCTGATGTCTGCAGAAAGCAAACAGGGAAGAACTGGGAAATCTGGGCAAAAAGAACCCATTTTTGAACTGCCAGCCACACCAGTCCGCTTAATGTAACCCCTGTCTTCACCCCTGAATGCGAGAGGTGATTAAAAACCACACAGCCAGAAACAAGTCAGCATCAGCTATCCTGGTCTTGGGAAGGAGACTAGCTCTTAATGGGTTTGCTACTATTCACACTGCTGCTTACCCTTCAAGTTGCATATAATCAGTGAATGTGTTCATGCAAATTTGAGCAGAAGATGGGGTTTATAGTTAAAGTGAGGCTATAACTAGAGAGCTATGTATCCTTTTTGAGAAATGACCATCTCAGCCAGCACGTCTGCAACCATTTTACCAGAAGAGCCAACAAAAATTAGGTAAAACTTGGGAAGCCTGGTAATTATCTTCTCCCATTTGTTCACCTGTTTGCAAGTGTATGAGGGATGAGGTATAACTGGTTTTGTGGTTGAAATCCCAGTGCTTTCACAGCCATCTTCCCATGTTTGTGGGCTCTGCCCTGTGGAGGGTTGAAGGCACCCAGGTGTGGAAAGGCAGAGGTCAAAGTCGCACAGGGCTGAAGAATCAGCTCCAGTTTTGTCTGAAATCCCAAAGGAAGGGCTCATTTCTTTCAGGCTGCCAATGGTGCTCTCAGCTTTCTCTGAGAGGAATGTTTTCCTCACCTTTTGGTCTTCATTTTCACGGGCCTTTGCACTTCTTAGCCCTGATCTGAGATGAGGAGAAAGCACCAAAGTAGTGCAAGAGGGCTGTGTGGAGGAAAGCAGGGTAGAGCGCCTGCAGAAGCCCCGTCTCAAGGCACCCCCAAACCTGCCTGGTGCAATGGCATTGCCGAGGGAGCACCCCCACCTGCCGTGGTCCTGCCAGCCTCTGGAACAGCACAGCCTTAATTGCATCACATCAAGGGCAAGGACATGAAATATTCACATTCCCAGGCACCAGATCCAACAGGTCATGGGGTCCCAGCCGTGCTCCCTGAGACCTCAGCAGCCAGGCTCCTCCATGAGCCATTTCTTCCCCTCATAAAGCGTGGCCAGTGGACTGGCAGCCCAGAGGCTCTTAATGAGCATCTCTGCCCCTTGGCAGCTCTGGCTGGAGGAGACCTCAGCTGGGAGGGAGAGCTGTGGTATCAGCAGCTGAATTACCCCGGGTTATTCTTTGTGCATCTAAAAAGACGTAGCTGCTATTTAGAAAAGCTCATAAACCAAGAGTGCATCCAGCATACAAAAGGCAGGCAGAAAGAAAAAAAAAAAAGCAAAAAAAAAAAAAGCACAGCACGAATCTATATTTTAAAATAAATTTCATTTATCCCAATTGCCCTTTTTCTGAACCGCTAATAGAACAAACCATCATGGTAAAAGCCGAAGAGGGACGGGAAGAAACCAAGGCCCTGTGGATAATTCAGGAGTGATATGCCGTGCATGAGAAACGGTACTGAAAAATGCATGAGAGTCGTTTTGCTAAAAAAATGAACTGTGGAAATGCCGGCTTCTGTGGAACAATCAAGAGCAATAAATAGAAAGAAGAAAGACTGCAAAGAGGCTGAAACTGAGAGCAGAAATCTCTCAAAAACCTGACTGGGTTGGAAAGGAGGAGGTACTGGAAGTTTTCAGAAGGGAGCAGACAAGCTACAAGGACATACTTGAAGAAGAACCCACATTTTGCACAGAAAGAGCACAGAATGAGGCTGTAGCCATCAACACAAGTGAGGATTTTTTCTCTGGGGGAGAAAGAAAAAAAAAGGCAGGGCTAGAAAAGCCATGGCAGGAAGGTTTGCCATGGCCAGCTCCTCTTCCTCATGATGCCCAACCTCAAGCTCACGCAAAGAGGATGACGACTGGAAGTCAGGGCGGCAGCAGGGAATGAAGATGTACCAATGAGATGACTGTGACATTGGTTTTGTGTGACTGTCACACTTGGACTGGTGTCCAGGAGCCAGAGAGTGGTATAACAATGACATGGCAGCGGATGGAATTTCCTCAATGGCAAAGGCGAGCAGGAGGAACCAGGGATGTGAGTGTGTTTGGTGTCAGCTCGAGTGAGCAGAGCTCCCCAGTGCAATAAATGCCAGCCTTCCCTCCACTCTGTGTTTTATTTTTTGACCACAAGAAAACCATTGCTCGCAACACAGAGGGTCACCAAACCAAGGCACCTGACACCCAAAAAACACTAGGATTCAGCCAGGAAAAAAAAAAAGAAATTTAATTTGCAGCTACATCTATAGAGCAAAATTGAGGATGTCATTAGGCATTGGGCACTGCCCATCTGGTGATGGGCTTCCTAATCCTGTAGGCAGATTCTGAGGAAGGTGAAGTGGGTAATTGCCTTTCCTGGGGCATCAAACACGGGGAAGGGGCTGAGGACAGAGATAGTAATGAAAATTCAGTGCTGCACTGCCTGCCTGGTTGTTCAGCAGGGTTGTGTGCTGCGTGTGTGAGTGTGTCTCTGTGCACACCTTTAATTAGCCGAGATATCAAACGACTGCATCAGAGTCTCTCATGATTTTTAAAGGACTTGTCTGTTGTGCGTTTTGCTGGCAGATTTATAAAGAAGCTGGGAAACAGCTGGGGGGGTACTCAGTGCTGATGCCCTTTTCCCAGGATCAGGAGGCAAAATATCTCTGAAGTGGGGGGGAGGCAGGACTCCAGGGGAGCCCCCGGCACATCTCGCTGCCCTCCTCCTGGCAGCCACCAGCACAAGAAATGCGATTAGGGCTCGGGTCAGCCCAGTGGATGCCCAGCTGTCAGATCCTGATGGAAATCCTCCAGGCAGGGGGTGAGGGTCTCAGCTGGGTAGAAACGGTGCATTAAAACCACCCTGGTTCATGCGGGCTCCAGAGTTACACCAATCACCCCAGGACCAAGCTTTGGAGAAGCAGGGAATTTGCAACAAAATAAATGCAACACCCTTTGTCGTTCCAGCAGGATGATCATTCAAATCCACCAGACCAGCATTTTCTTGAGGCGAGGGCCAGAGCATTTGGCTTGGGAAAACAGGAGGAAATGCAGTTGGAATGTCAGTGCTGGCCCGATGTGGTCACCTCCACCCATCCCTTGCTCTTCGTGAAGAATCCTTTATGTGCTGGTGGTCACAATGGTGTTACCACGTTTCTAAAACATTTTTGGTATAATCAGACCCAGTCCATGTGTGATGAAGCCAAAGCATAAGCTGAGAAGCCCAGGACTGATCCTTCCGTGTTGGTTGTTTCTCCTTTCCTCACAGAGATGTGACTAGGAAGAAGGAAAAGTCTCTGTAAAGACCCTGAAACTGGTTAAAATTAGAATTGACTGAAAAGTGGGATCCTGGGCGGAAACCAACACTGTTAATGTTTTATTTCACCAGAACTCCAGAGTAGAACAAATTTCTTTCCCTTGCCTTTCTTTGAATTATGGAAAGGAAATTCGACACAAAGTTGTTTTGTTTTCTTCAAAGCTGTTGGCAACTTATGTGTTGATGACTTACGTGTTTCATGTTACAATGTCAGAAGGTTGGGTCTTTAAAATATTTTTTTTTTTTAAATGCATAAAAATGAATTAATCCTTTGTTCATTTTGACATGCTCTGTGGAGAGTGTATGCTCAGCGAGTCTAAAAACTTTCAGGACAACCTGTCACAGCCTCTAGGAATAGACTAAATAAGTGTTAACCAAAGCATGAAATATGAAACACAACAACGCAAGACAGAATGAAGTGAAACTCTGCTCTGATTTCAAATCATGCATAAACAGATTTCCTTGTTACAAGCACAGTGTCTGATTTTTTTCCATTTCCCTTGTATTTTGCTTGTGTTATCTTTTTTGGGGGGGCGAGTGCGAAATCAAAATATTCGACTTGCTCCAAGTGAAATTCTGTTATTCTAAGCTGGACCGCATTAAAAATGAACAAAGAAAGCTGTTTAGAAAATTGGTGCCCATTTGATGTGTACTTTCCACTGCTCTCACTACCAAAATATTGTTCAGTCAGGAGGTACTAATAACCCTCCACAGCCAGGTTTAAAGATGAAAGAAATAAAAGTCAGTGGTTGAGTTCAGGACTGGTTTCCAACAAATATTACCCATGCCTGAAAGAAAAATTCAATTAGGTATAAAATTGTGTAGTGCATTTTTAAAAGAAGATATCCCTTAGCAGCAGTATTGGTGTCTTTCACGGATGTTTGCAAACTGGACATCTTTTCCAAATTTCCTATAACAAGGATATTTTCAAGAAATAAAAGAACTTTGGTGAGTGGCCAGTAAGTGAGGTTCTTGGAGCTGCTGTTTTACAGGTTTCAGTAAATCTCACACCTCAGAGAATATTTCAGTCCCTGGCAGATCCTGCCCACTAGCAGTTGTTGTGTTGCACTGATGTCTCGCTGGGCAGCAGAGGACGCTGGTTTTGTAGCCAGTGCAGTGACTTCTGTAGCCCATGTGTTACTTCTAGGTCAGCCTTATTCAGGAGACCAGCTTCTTGAGGGGTTTCCTTCCCTCCCCCGAAAACAGTCACTCTCTCCGACAGCCAGGAGTGGAGTCAGGGTCAAGTGGACCCTTGGCCAGCTCCAGGCTGGTAATTCACAGTTTCCTTTACTTTTAGAGTGCACATTAATATCACCCCGATGCAGATACCTGGTGATTTTCACTCTGCTTCACAGGGCTCTGCAGTCCTTTGCTGGTGGCCCAGCTGTCAGTGCGCACAGGGCATGCCTGAGATTTGGAAATTCGGGTCGTGCTTGTGTGAATTCAAAGAGCTTCCAGTGCTATGGAAAACAGTGACACCTTCCACCCTCCTTCCTGCCTTCCCCGTAAAACCACGCCAAAAATCCCATTGCTTTTGGTGATAGACCTCACTGCCACATAGCTATGCCTGGAAAAAAAAATATTTAAAAAATAAAAAAAAAATCACAGATGCACACTCTGCCTTGCAGCTTCAGCTGGGAGACGTGAGAGCTGCAAGCTCTGGAAATAAATCTGCCTCTCACTCAGCACCAGATAACCGACAAGTGTTCGTCCATCTGCCGTGAGCAGTCAAACTGGGAGCTCGTTGATGGTGATATTACGGTGGCATAATTGACTGAGGCTTTTTGGCCCCTGCTCCATGCCCACACACTGGCTCTCCCACAGCAGCGTGAGGGCCGAGGGGCAGAGGAGCTCCCCGGGACCAGGCTGATGGAGCTGGATGGCAGCGACGTGAACGGAGGGCTGGAGCGGGGGCATTGACCCGACCACGTTAGCACTTTCTGCCAGCAGCAGTGACAGAGAAGGCCTTCTGCAGCTGTCCCTCAAATCCCTGTGCCGCATAGTCAAAACCCTTTCTGCTTCACGGCTCATCTGTAGTCACTTGTATCAGTTACTGACCCCGGCACCGAACTTCTGCCTTAGCATTTGGGTATCAATCCCTTTTGTCATCACTTTTCCCACTGGTGTCCTTAAAAGGACACGAGACGCGGGTGGTGGTAACACATCCCTGCAGCCATGCCTGCATCCCCCACATGCCACGGCCACAAATGTCCCCTCCCTCAGCTCAGCCAGTTACTATACCCACAAAGTCACCTCAATTCCCAAGGCTTCCCAAAAAGCTTTGCTGCTGGTGGAGGGGCTGAGCTGGGGGGAGGTTCTTGAGCCCCACGCTGGCATCATTCAGCATCACCACCATTTACCAGACTTGGGTAGCCCAGACAAAGCCCATCTGAGAGTCCCAGAGCCCAGCTTGCTGGCCCAGGGGTGAAGTAGCACCCTGATCGGGAGGAGATGAAAACCATGCCACATCCACTGCAGAGAGAGCCACCAAAGAAAGCCTAGGGTAGATTACACAGAAGTTGTAGCTCATTAAAGGAAAACATGCTGAGTTATTTTTATGTTGCTGTTACTTATAAAAGAGCCAGTTAAAACAGCTTATTATGGTAATTACAGCAATGTAAAGAGAGACCTAGCAAAGATTACAGCACTTTAGTACCCCATCATCATGGCTTAAGTGAAACATATTTAGGACTCAAACAAGGCATCTCCCACGTGCCTGGTCAGGGGATAAAAGCAGCAGAAGATGCCTGCATGAGCTGCTCAGGTGGCTGCATCGTCCCCAGCTTGGCAGAAAAGCTGTCAGTGTCTGCTCATTGCGAGGCAGAGGATTGGCCAGAGGAGGTTGGGTTGTGGGGCAGGCACTGCTCGGTGGACAGTGCTTTGTGGGCCATGAGGGGATCCAGGGTGGCAGGGGAGAAGGGGCAGAGATAGGCTGTGGGGAGCATGGGGCCCAGGCGGGTGGTCTTTTGGTGGTCACACAGTTTAGAGATCTGTCCATCATCACCTCCATCACTCTGTCTGGTGTGGGGATCATGAATCAAGAAAGAGGCTGTGCAGACCCATCTCCGCCACATGACCCAGTGCTTCTGATAAATCCCCCGCTTGCTCCTCCAGCTTCCAGCCACTGGGAGGAACTGGACCATAGAATTTAATGGCCCTGGTGGGATTTGTCCTCCCTTAATTTATCCAATCCCTTTCTGATACAGAATTTATGTTTTCACCCCTGGATGTGTTGTCATCTCAGACTGTGTACTCCTCTGCACACAGATTTATACCAGCTTCTAGTTAAAAACTCTCCTTTAACCCTCTACTCTCTAAGGGCCAACTACTTCTATTTTGATTTTGGTAGATTCCATCTTTTCTGGGTTAGGGTCCCCCAAGAATTTCCCAAATTCTTTAAAAAAATTCCAAACTCTTCCCCAATAAATCTCTCCTCTCCTCTCAGTTACCTGTGTTTCTGCACAGCCCTGTGCAGGAAGCATCTCACAGAACATCACCGTGAAGTCTGCTGCCATTTTATTTACTGGCGCCCGCAGATCCTCCCGAGCACTCTCCCATGTTTTATCTAGATGCATCATGAGGTCTGCCACCTTCACCACCACCATCTGTATGGTGGTGAAGCCCTCACAGCCATCACAAACCTGGTCTGGCCACCCAGGGCTCAGGAGGCATCTCCTCTCTGGGGTGATGATGGTGGTGTCTGTAACTTGTCTCATATGAACTGATGGTGGTGTCTATAACTTGTATTCCACCTCCACAAGGTGATGGGGATTTTGTCGATGATGTCCAGCACTCTCAAACCCAGCTGGGTTGAATTGTTTTCAATTCAGCCCAGCTGAATATTGTTTTGCTAACAGCTGCTTTGCTTTTCTTTGAATTATTTCTTTATTCACGTTTTTGTGAGGAACCAGAAGTCTGTGGCCATCTCCTATCCCTCAGCTAAATTGGCTACTCCTGCAGCCAAATTCTCCTCTCTTGGCTTGGCACCCACTGCCCCAGGGGCACCCAGTTCAGGGCAAACTGTAAATGACTTACCTCAGATCATGTTTTCTGACGGAGGAATAACATGCGGGTTTGGATACACACCACCTGATTCCAGTCTCCTAAAAGGAAGCACGGCGTCAAACAAAGCATTACTCAGGTTAGGTTGTCAGGTTACGGCGATTTAAGGCATGCGAGCAGCCAGGCCAGCCAACGGCATCCATTTCACCCCTTGGCAAATGCCCAGATGGTGCTTGCCATCCTGTGAGCGGCGCGTTCTTGCTAACCTTGGAGGCGTCGCATGGAGCTCTCCCCCAGGGTGTAAAGGAGGCACTGAGGGGCCTTCGGGAAAAGGGTAGGGGCATATTTCCCCTTTTTTCATTTGATTTAGGGAATTTAGAAAGGTGACATCATTAGGGGTGTTGCTACTGGGGTGAAATGACTTGGCAGACACATGCGTGGGAGGGCGAGATGATCCGCCTTCCTGCGTTGAACAAGGCAACAACCGGTGTCACGGAGCTGGTCTCTTCAGGTCCTCGCACAGAGGGGACTGCATAGTTTCCAAATGTAAAACAAATGGCTAAACCACACTTTAACTTACTGAAAACTCTCTGCCGAGCATGTCCTTATTCCCATTTAGCAGAATTTACCACATACCAGCCTGAAAAGCCTCTGTCAACATGCTCCAGACCTGCCCCTCATTGGCCTCGCTGGCTTTCCCACCTGCAGAAAGACGTGCAGGTGGTATCCCTGCATAGAAAACATGAACATTTGTGAGGTCTGGTGCACAAGTAGATGAGTAGAGCATTCATTCCCTACAGGTGACTCCTGGGGGAGTGCGTAGAATCTGGGAATGCCAACCCCTGGCAGCCAGCACCCAAGGCGGAGGTGATTTACGTCCCTGCTGTGTGTGCCTGTGCTTGACATTAAAACATATTTAAATTTAAAGCAATATTTAGTAATAAAGTTGGTTGGTGGTGGTGGTGGTTTTCTTTTTTTTTTTTTTTTTTTACCAGTTTATTTGGATGCCAGAGTTGAGCAGAGACCTCAGGGCTGGCTGATTCATGCCTGTTTCATTTTTCCATTCAATCCATTTTCTCTGGAAAGGAGACATAAGCAGTGAAGCCAATATAGTTTTATTGGATCCAATGCACTGCCACTAAAACAAATATATGTACACTCAGGCCACTTCACTTTTATTAAAATAAATAGAATTTAATTCAAACCAGCATTCAATAGCTACAGTTGGTTTTCTGATGTTTTAGGATTTTTTTAAGAGATGAAATTAAATCCTCCCAATACTTTTACTCAATATGTTTTCACAATCAGATTCATTTAACCTAGACAATATATATTTATCATAGGTAACACATTTTTATTAAAAAGAAATTTACAGAAACTATGTTTCTTTTGAGCGTGCAGGCACAAACCCTAACCCATTGTAAGATTAGACCAGGAGAACAAGTGGGAGAGCCTTGATTGCTATTTTTTATGCCGGTAAAAGGCAATTCTACTTAGGATTTTTTTTAAACTACTACATTTGGCGTGACAGATGTCTTCACAGAAAAGAGGCTTTTAGAAGTCAGTACCTTTCTAGAAAAAAACTGCACTTTGTACAGGCCAGCAGTGGAAACAAATGCAGTGTTCAATATGAACCAATGCAGCTGTCAAAGGATTACAATAAATTCAAACAAGAGCAAGGGATCTAAGGGCTTGTACCTGAATCAAGGTGAAGCCGCAGGAGACAGTAGTTAGAAGAACCAGCCTATGGTACCAGAAAACTAAAAAAGAAACAGAAAAAAGCTCAATACAGAAATGAAACTGAGTTGTCATTTGTAATAGTGATATTCACTTCATTACATTTCCACACCTGTGTTTGCAGATGAGACTTTAACAGATGCCAAGGGGAAGTATATTTCCTTTTTTTACTATGTCCTTATGCAAATCAAGCCTAGGTCTCCATGTGTGTCTGATAAGAAACAGTTTTGCAAAAACTTTATTTTTCATTTCCAATATCTTTTCAGCTCTTTATTCATTGGGATCCACCCTTTGATCTGGAGATGTTATTGTCTTCCCTGGTCTCCTCTCTCTTCCTTCAGCTTCAGTTTCTCAGAGAACAATGCAGAACTTCAGGAGAAGTATGTGTAAAACCATTCACCTCTTTTCTTGACAACATTTTGCAAAAGAGGGACTGGTTCTGCTGTGCAAGTCAAACTGTTTTCTTCACCAGGAAAAACACTCTGTGGAGGCTGTTGAGATATGCCTGAGTGACAGTGGAGCACACTTTTCACTCCAAGTCAGGAGAACGTGTATTTAACTCCCATGGGTTCATTTGAATTTATTTTCCTCCGTTGTTATTAAAGTCCAGGAAGAAAAGAGACTTATTTCCTAATCTCATGTAATAATTAGCTGTAGCAGGCAGTAATGACCTCCTCTGAGTGCTTAGAGATACCTGAAATGAGGATGTCAGCACAATGACCACCAGAGTGGCACTTTGGCTGCATTCAGACATGCCACAGTTGGAAACAGGTACATCCACGACCACTGAAGCATAATTTGGTTGCAGGTTGAGCCCCCCAAGGCTGGCAGAAGATGCTGGGTTTATGAGCATCTTGGTGGGTCAGTGTCAGAAGAGAGTGCCTATAAATACACAGTGGCTTGGGGAGATTTGGTGAGGGGGGTGTCTCCTGCTTTTTTCCCCTGCGTCCTAAAAGGCACTGTGTCGTGTTGACCTTCTCTCCTGAATCAAGGGCTCTCTCTGGAGTGTCAGTCAGGAAAGCATCATTAGATAGGGATGGTGGGGGGAGCACTATCCTCTCCATATGGGCTGAACAGCTGCCTTTGCAGACTTCCCAGCCGGGGGAGCAAAGGATTAAGTTCAAGACCCATATCCAGACATCCTCCCCCACATTGTGCTGAGTGGCAGCGTGATGCAGGTGACAAAATACTTCCACGATTTCCAATCCACTTTGTCAGAGACCAGCTACCACTCCTTCGCCTCGTTCCCAGTGATGGCATTTCCAGTCAACAGCTCAGCAGCTGCGTCTGCCTGTCAGGCTTCTCCTCCCTGCCAGCCCAGTGCAGAGAGAGGAAAAAAAACCCGACCCTACTCCGAACAATTTTAATTAATACTGACATTTATCAAGCTGCAGAGGAAGCAACTGCTGCTCGTTGCTTGGGTTTACGTGAAAATAGTAGAAATAAATGGAACTGTCATAAAGTTGTAGACCATCCCGTCTTCATTACAGCTAACGCCTGGGAGAAATGTGTTGTGAGCAGTGAGAGATACAGGAGCTCATGGGGAGGCTGATGGGCTGCCCAGGCACTGAGGCTTTCTCCATAAGGCAGGCTATTTCCTAAATCACACTGCCTTCCTCACCTGTAGACACGTGGGTCTACATGGAATACCTGGAGATAAGCTTTTCACAGTGACCCAGTAAATGTCATCTGTGTCCCTGCTGCATCATACCGCATGCTGGAGGTGGCAGACCCTGTCCCTCATGTGGTTTGCTCCATGCTCTGAATATCCTCTGATGATTTCGAAGCCCACATCTGAATCCTCCAAGAGCTGATCGTCACCTCCAAGAGCTCCTCACATCTGCCAAAGGACTGCAGGTCCATAACCTGGAGGCACTACAGGTCTGGTACAGGCTTGCCATGGTAGAAAGACAAAATAACTGTATTGTATTCCTGCAAAATGCAAGTAATACATTGCTTTCCATGCAAAGCATATAAAAAGTCTCCTCATTCATACACACCACTGTACCCAATTGCTGATCACTCACAGGCCTTTTAAATGTTATAGTAGAAGATGTAGTATTATCACAGCTTTCTACCAACAGCCTGCTGGATGCTTCTACCAGCTTATTGACAGCTCTTCCTTGATCTCCTCTGTAGCATTTTTTTTCCAGCAAAAATGTAAACCGTGGAAGCAAGTAGTTTCTTATATTCTGACTCCTGGAGGTAGAAAAAAAATGCTCTTTCTACAGAGATGTGCTCCTACACCCCAGGTGTCCTTTACTTTAACTTAAAAGCAACAACAAAGAAATAAAGAGGAAGTTTCTGTGTGATGGGAGACTAATATATGTGAAATTCTTTGCCAAAGCTAATATCTGACCTGATATGAATGCTAACTACTCCACTATATACTTAAAATACATCCTATAACATTTTTTTTTTCCCCAACCACCCCCCCCAAACCTGTATGCCGTGAACCAGTTAAAGATTAATTTTCTAATCAAGGGATTTGTGGGGTGAAAGAAGCTGATCCGTAATTTCCCTGGGAAAGGTAAGTCCCTACTCCAATGGAGACCTCTTGGGGGTTTGTTGTTCTGATATGAACCTGCAGCCCTGGATTGACACCAAGTACTCTTCAGAATGTTGGTTTTTGCTGTTAATGCCTCAAAGTAGCTCTATTTTTCAGGGAGCAAGCCACGTAATCACTCATCCGTGCTTTCTCAAGCTCTGAAATAGGACCAAAAGAAAAGGAAAACCCAAATCACCCCAAACTCATATTCACTTTTGACCCTTACAGCCATACTATGTGAGTCAATTTCTGTAACGTGCTGGGAAATGACAGAATTGGACCCTGATATTAAATAAGTGTAGACTCTCAAAGTGATAGGTACCCCTCACCTCACACCCCTACGCACAGTCATGTGCAGTGGGGGAATCCGGATTCAGCTGCAGCGCTCGACATGTCAGGATATCTTCTGTAACCCGTATTTTTAATACAATTGTTTAATACAATACAATAAAGCAGTCATCCTATAGTGACTTTCAAATGGGCCCTCTGATCCTGAAAATGCACTGTGAATGATAAATGATTCTTCCCAATATCGCTAAAGTAAAATCCACCTATTTTTTCTCCTTTAGCTCTCGCCAGCAGCAACTGTTGGCTGCTGATAGCTACAGACAGCACATTTCCCTTTCAGGAAACAAATATTGTTTTATTTCGTAGGAAAAAATATCCCCTGTAATGTCAGCTATAAAATACAGTAACTGGTCTTCAGCAATACATTGAATTATCCACACCTAACTGTATTGGAGACTATAAATTCATCAGATGGTGCAGGCCAAGGGGCTTGTGGAGTGGAAGGGATTTGTCTCTTGTCCCCCTCCAGGGAGAACTGTCACCCTGGTGCTGAGATATTGCTTGAGTAGTGGCTCTCTGGGGGCAGGAAAGGCAGAACTTGCTGAGTCTGTTTGTGATGTGCTTATCTATTATTGACACTCATATCCTGTAATAACTCAGGGAATAAAAATAGAAAATGTGCCCACTCAAAACACCTTTGGATCCTGAAATGACAAATTTCTGCTGTGGGAAAGAGACGGATTGGGTTCCTGCCAGTCCAGTCCCCGTGGGCAAGTACCTTGCCATCTTCTGTGGTAAGTTTTTAGAAATGCACATGATTGTGGGGATGTGTCAGTAAACATAAAAGAAAATCATAAGCAGTGTTAATGTCACTGACATGGCATTAAAGTCTACCAGCAGCTGTTCAGCAGAGTTACATCAAGCACGGTGATAAAGATTATATTTTTTACATTTCCTAGTATTTACTCTTTATTTTTCTCTGGTTTTGGGAGTCTCATTCTACTACCTTTCTTCTTCTGCTATTCTCCCCTTACCTTTTCTTCCAGCTTCATTTAGTACCATAAGGTGACCTCTTAACAACTTTTGAGCAATATTTCATATTTAGCCAGTTTTGTGCTGATAATACAACCTTAGAGTTAAATCTCTCTTTAAACAGTGTTTTAACAGAAAAATAAAAATTAGCATGGAATGTAACAAAATACATTTTTCAGGCTAAAGAAGCGGGTTAAGTTGTTGGGGTTTTTTTCCATAGTGGTAAAGATTTCTTTCAATGCTCTTCTATTTCCATTATGACTTGCATTGTAATTTCTAATCCATGTCAATTTTGAGCAACTAATTGCCAGTTAAACACAATGTAGTCTCTTTAAAATGAGAAGTATCCTTGTCTATATTAGTAAGCAGGTTTGCTTGATATAACTAACTTTCTACAGTACTTTTTGCAATGTTTACTGCTACTTTACCTTCTTATGCTTCTCTCATCAAGTGAGTTTCATTGTCAACAGTTTTGCCAAGTACAACAAAATTACCTGATATGAAACGTCAATAAAATGATGCAACTATTTCTTCTGAAGTTGCCTTTTAGGGAGAGAGTTTTGGTTTCGCTGCCAAAATATGAATCACGTGACTTGACTTGTGTAACAAGGAGTTCCTTGGTCACAAATTTCTGTCAAGTCTAGCTAATTCAGTGGGCTTAGGCCAATGTTGGAGACTAAGGTTTTACTGCTCCTAATAAGCCATTCTTATTATAGACCTATGCGTTGTGATTATTTTTATTCATAAAGTTTTCCTTAGAGATCTGTGTCTGAGATCTCATTACATGACAATAGACGATGCATCACACTTCTTGTAAACCATGGGAATTTGGGGACAAATTTGACCTGATGTAGTCTGCAGTTCATGACATGCTAACATTGGGTTTGCAGCCCCTGCGTCTGTACGGGGGACCGGAGGTGTAAGCTAACACAGGGAGAAAAGCACAGTATACCCCTAATTTCAGTTCAGTCCTTGCTTCTCCCTCTTAATGCAAACAATCAATCATTGTAGAAGGAGGCAAGATACTGATCCTTTCCCCACTGAGGTCAAGTAGTGACTTTTAAGTGAGAGAACTGCATTCACTGATAGAAATGATAGACAATTAGTGTGTGCTGTGTTTAATTGGAATGAATGAACTTGATTATTTAGTTTCCAAGAAAGCAAAATAAATGGTACATAAATCCATTAATAATGAAGAATCTTTGGTTTTTTCTTTGTTGTTATTTTTGATGCTCAGAAGTGGGTCACTCTGTATATGCATAAACAAAGAAGATAAATGTCTAGAAAAGGAATGAATTTTCCATAACCTGATTAAAGGATACGTCTGGCTCCTCGGAGAATGTTATAGCGCTTAATGATTTTGTTGTTGCTGTTCTTAATGTGTCTAATGTTTGCTGTTTAAGAAAATCAAGAAAAATGTTAAAAGGTTGCTCCAGAAGGGAGCTGTCAGCCAGGAGGAGGAGACAGCCTTGTTTAGCCAACAAATTCTCCACCAGCAAACTGGAGGAGACTCCTCCCACCTCCAGCCGAGTGTAAAACCTCACTGTATCTCAAATGAGGGGGCCAGTAAACTGTGAGATGTGACCCCCAAGCCCCTGCTCCCCTGACTGCAGCCCAGAGCCCTCGCTGGAGCATCTGTGGTGCAGTGGCATGCACACAAGCTTTGGGTACATGTCCCCTTGGCAAGCCTTGTGTGTGCCCTAGCATCAGAGAAGAAATCCCAGCACCCTTAGTTTACATCTAGCCTTACAGACCCAAGATGCCTAATTTTTCAGCATCCTTTTCCTCAGAACTGAGCATCGTCGCTGGTGAGAGCCAGAGCACCCCTACGCTGGACAGGAGAAGACTCTGGCACATGGTCTGACCTTGAGTGCCCTTGCATCCTCTGCCTAGGAAACCAGGTTTAGCCTCTTGTCTGTCTCCTGCTCACATTGCACATATGACAAGAAGAGAATCCCAGGCAAAATGCTGCTGCCACATCCGAGCTGTGGGTCTGGTCCCCCAGAGTGGACTGCTATCCCATGGCAATGCCCCCTGTGCTTCCCCACCCCTGGAAACCCTTGCAGGAAGAGACCAAGAACAGCCTGCTCTTAGCCCAACGTGCCATTCCGTTGGTGCCCTGATACAAATTTAGCTGTGGATGTGTGTGTGGTCTCCCCTGGATGCCGCTGTTTAGACACAGGCTCTGCCGTCCCATCCATTCACACAAATTCTTGGTCTCAGCATCCCCCCCCCGTCCCTGCACAAAGTTTGCTTTTCTCCCCAGGCTGCTTTACCAGAATCCAAGTGTTCCCAGGGCAGCGTGAGGTGCTTTGGCAGTGGCTGTGAGACTAGACTTAAAATACTAATGGGTTGTGTTACTGTTTTAGCACGCTGTTACTACTGTTCTGAAGTAGGGGAGGGAATTGGCAGATGCTAGGAGATCTCAACAAAAGTTGAGAAAAGATGCATTGACAAAGAAAAGACAGTTCCCCAGCCTGAAGGGCTTTCTGCCTGATGAATTGAGAAAGCCTGCTACAGACAAAGGGAGCCATGAGAACCCCTAAAAGAGAAGGTGCAAAACCCACCTATAATATCAGGCGAAGGCTCCTTTGTAGTGTGAAATGACAAGCACCTTAACCAGAGCAGCTGCTATTAGCTATCCCCGAAATGACACTTAGGAGGATGATGACAATAATGACATACCTTTGAAGGATAAAGCCTTTATTAAGGAAAAATTAACAAAATTAATTCCTAGCATTACTCAGTAATTTTTTTTTTGGGGGTCACACAAAGGTTGGATTTGACTCTCTTTAGAGTCAATACTTTTCAGGAGCCTGCATGTCCTTATAGAAAAGAAGCTCTATTTATTTCTTGCAGATGTGTTTGCACTTTGTGTAGCTGCTGCCATAATATCATCAAGCCGGTCTTTGTTAGCTAAGGATCCTTTTCACATTGCTCACCATTTTAGTTCCCATAACAACAGAATGCATTTGTAATATGGAAACTCTGCTTCTCGCTAGCCTTTTGGGGTAAGATTGTTTCCTCCACTTAAAAAGCAGCAAAAGGTTTGTGTGAACCTGAAAACTCGTGGAAACATGGCAAGCAATCTGATGAAAAATGCCTAACTTCCATATTTAAACAACATCTTCAAGAGAAACGACAATTTCAAATGCCTGCAGTTTTTGGCTTTGGTATAGCCAGAAATTGCTCTACCATATCTGCATTTTCTAATTAAGATATGAAATGCATGTTTTTGAATGTGCCTTTTTAGATTCCAACAAATTCATTGTGTGTTTAGGGAAACACAGAGCCGTACTGAAGTTGGCTAGCCCAGCAAGGTTTATCTTCAGCCTATAGCTCTTTCCCTGAACTCAATACTGCAGGCACAATTTAATGCAAACCCAATTTATGACTTAATGCTCCAGGGACCATAGTGGGAGATTGTTACATTATTCTTTTCTAATCCTATTTGTGTTTTAATTTGCTAAGTCTGTAATGAGGTGCATGCCTTGAATAGATTCAAGATCTTTCACATTGCTTTTGACTTTGTTTAATATAATAGATTGTACAGTTTGCATCCAGAATTGAGGTGTTCCAGTCAGTACTATCTCTTCATTTTCAAAACTAGACTGGATAAAATTATGTTCTGAAAGTAATTGTAAACATGTTTCCTTGTTTATCACTTAATGGTTTATTTCCTGTTATAATTTTCTGTTACAATATGTGAGGTCACAAAAATCAATTCTCAGTGGACTCTGACTTGACTGTTTGAAATTACTCCCCAAAACACTCTGAAAATATTATGGAGAAAATAAAGCACTGGGTAGTAAGTGGCTGGCTATACTGATTCTTTTGTATTATTGCACCTTTGATTTTTTGTGCTGATGAAGCTCTAGTAGCAATATAGAGAAATGGAGTAAACCACCAGCTACAGGAGATACCCAAGTGGTGATTGTCAACGTACCTCTATTTATGCCAGAGCATTTTTGTTCTAAAATTTATTGTCTGTGATCCCAGTTGCCATTCATGTACATGCAGAATAGAAATCCCATTTCAGAACATTTCTAGATTTTAACTTTGTTTTCATTTTGTTTGCTAAAAAAACAACCAACCTTCCACAAAATATTTAAATTTATTTTCATTACCACAGTATAAAACATTCCACACCACAAAAACATGCAATTGAGAAAGAAAAAGTATTTGAAAAGGAAAAATTCAATGCCTTCTCTCCCAATGTCTGGAGTGGGAAGGAAGAAAGGGAAAGGAAGAGATACTGTCACTGTGAGTTGGATTTTAACAGGAGTCTTTTTTTTTTTATTTTTTCAGACATATAACAGTACTAATAACATTTTCCTGATTGGTTCTCCTTGCTGTATGATACAAACCTGTGTCCTGAGTCCTCTTCCACCTCTGAGAGCCATACTGGGATGGTATCAGGGTTTTGGTTCCAAATGCAAGGTCAGAGCCATTTGCTGTTTTCTGAGCCCTGGCACTTCAGGAATCTCTATTAGACTCACAAAAATGTAGCTGGAGCAGCTACAGCATCAGTGATCCAAAACGAGCTGTGGGCAAATATCCCCCAGAGTACAGGGAATGGTGTTTGCACTGATGCTCACCTTTCAGTCTTTAGTACCAGTGTCAGTTCTCATCTGGATGAACCCAGGGAGGACGTGCCCTGGCTAAATGCCTTCTTATAATACCAGTCAGCCATTCCTCTTGATTAGCTAGGTAATTCTGGGTGTTTTCTCCCATGTTTTCCTTTCCTGGATATTGTTTTGCCTGGATCTATGCCCTTGGGGACAGGCAGAAGCCAAAAAAATCCAGACTTTTATCAAATCAAAAGACAGGCATAATCCTTTTCCATGTTGTTGCTCCATAATGAATGTATCTATCCAAAACCTGGAGTCTATTGCAACAGCACAGCACAACCATGCCTTATGAATCGTAATGCAAGAGTCCAAATATGACTTGGAATAGTGAAAGCTCTTGTAATTTAATTACTTCTTCAAGTATGCTTTCTGTTCACTTTCCACATTGCCTTGAGAACTAATAAATCAGAATAATGGAAAGCTTACAGAAATCTTGCATCTTATTGAGAGCTGCTCTTAATTTGTGAAACCTCCACTCATGCCAACAGATTCTTCAGTTCCTTATTTTATCAAAGTGAGTGTGAAGTAACTCCAGCCTTCCTCAAATTTCAGGAGAAGGAGAATAAGGAGATTGGATTCATATCTCTGGCTCTGAGCAGATGGATGCTGGATCAACTGTTGCAATACCCTTATTTTCCATTTTGGATGCGGTTAAATCTCTCATAAACTTGATTGTGGTAAATCCAGACAGTGGGAAACTCCTAAGCTCCAGTGAGACCCTACACTGTCTGATATTTTTAAGCTCCAAGAAAATATCTGTAAGTATAGCAAAACCATCTAAGGAAACTCCAGCCCCATCTTTGGTTTAATATTGAACACAAAGCCTGAAACTCTAGTAAATACCTTACTGGTAAAGTAAGCAAACTTTATTTCAGAAGATGAGTTTTATCAGAAATACCTTGGGTAGGAGTAATTATTTTTGGAACCAGTGCTGACTAATTTGTTGCAATGCACCTGCTCCCATTCACACTGGGTAGTGCCTGGTGATGATACTGATGGGAAGGACAAGAGGAAGGTATAGGGGGTGTACTTAGGGGATGAAGTAACATATTGACAGACATAATCCAGGTCTAAATAGAGGATTTTCAGATAGTCATTCTTCATAGACCATAAGTGGTCTATGATCATCTGGAGAGTAAAACAAAAATAACTTCTCTGTTTAACTATTGGGGTTCCTGACACCAGAACTGGTGCAATCTGCCAATTGTTCTTCATTGAATTTTGCTGTAGCACAGAAAAAAAAAAAAAAAAGGAAGATGGTATGAAGGTTGTGTGGTGGCTATCTCCAACAGATGTTGCAAAAACAACTTTTGAAATTGGAGCTGAATGGTTTTCATGAAGGGCTGCTGGCCATGACCTAGAGGGAGAGGAGCCCATCAAATCTATGGGTGAAACTTAGAAGTGGCACTCCTGACTGAGAGTCACTGCCTGCTCCTGCTATCTCCCATGTAGTGCCTGGGTTAGGTGCATTGGAACTCCAAGTATTCCCTTCAGGCAACCTTAAAGGGTTAAGTGGCCTCCAGCATCTAGCCCTCAGCTGCATGTGCTGCAAGCAGCCAGACCCCCACCCCGAGCGGGTTCCCAGGGAGAGGGCACGAGGGCTTCTGAAGTGGATCTTTGGTGAAAATGAGATGCTTGACTCCAACAGTGCAATGGCTGGAAACCTTTTCACAGCCTAAATCCATCAGTGACGCCTCTCTGTTTCACTTTCACACAGAGTTATGCCTCTCTACTCTGCCCTGACCTAGCCAAATCGAGAAATTAGATAAACTTCCATATTAGTCCCCAGAGGGCAACCTTCAGACATGACTAACACACCACTGGGACTGGCCTATGCTGGCTTCGCTGCCATAGAAGATATGGGTTTGTATCTTCTGAGGCAGAGGAAAGAGCTGAATGCATATTTCCTACTCCCTGAGTAAGTGCTCTGCCACCCGGCTTTCATATAAAAGGAGAGTATGATGCACTTCTCCTATGCTCTCTTTTACAAGAACGCAGCAGCAGCTACACCTCTGTCTTCCAAAATTTCCTTTAGACCTCAGAATTGTGTGTTCATTTCTTCTGCAAATGCCCATTGGACTTAGATCGCCCAAGGGTTTTAGACAGAGCAGAGCTCACTTTTTGTGTCTCAGACAGTTCTGGGCCAAGTGTTCAGCTGCTCAAGATGGAACCTGAGCAACAACCCGAGTCGTAAGGATGGAGGATATGTGCCGTCACAGTTAGGCAACAAACAAACAGGGCTTTAGGCTTGTGTGTTACGTATTACTTGAAGACAGGTTTCATCTTGTTTAACATCAGCCTTCTCATGGTTGGGCATCTCAGTTACACTCAAGGAGTTCTCCTTGAGTCAACAGGAAGAGATGGGTGCTTCCCAGATTGGACTCACTTATCAAAGGAGACTCACTTTTGCTTGGTGCAGGCACCTCAGGATGTAGTTCCACTTTTCTCTAGAAGCATGGGTTTAAAGCTCCTCATGTCTCCCCATGCGCTCTTGTAGCTCATATTGGGTGCCTGGGCCACCCCAGGGCTTGCAGGCTGCTTTCTAAGTCAGGACAGTGAAATCCTGCTAAAGTCAGGTCAGAATTTCCCATACTGCTGCCCCTGTGATATTGAAGTTTAGTTTTTTACTTCCTTTTGTTCAAGAGTATCCAAATAGAGTAATTGGATTTCTGTGATGATAGGAAAATAGAATATAGGACTATGAGTGCTGATCAATGCTTACAAATACTTAAAGGGAGGGTGTCAGGAGGACAGGGCTGCTCTTTTCTCAGTGGTGCCCAGTGACAGGACAAGAGAAAATGAGCACAAACTTGAATATAAGTTCCACCTAAACACGAGGTGGAACTTCTTTACTGTGAGAGTGGTAGAGCACTGCCCACAGGCTGCCCAGAGAGGTGGTGGAGTCTCCTTCTCTGGAGACATTCAAAACCCGGCTGGACAAGTTCTTGTGCAAAGTGCTCTAGGTAGACCTGCTCTGGAGGGGTTGGGGGTTGGACTAGATGATCTCCAGAGGTCCCTTCCAACCCCATATGATTCTATGAAGGAAGGAAGTCTCTCACCTGTTAGTGTCTCAGGAGGCATGAGAGGACACACCGTGTTTATTATGGGAGACACATATTAAAGCATTAGAATAGATCTGTGGCTTGATGGTTGTCAGTGTGTAGCAAAGAGCATCCTCACACACAGCTCAGTCGGTAAAGCCTATGGGACCCTGTGTCTAAAGAAGGGAGAGTGGTGGAGCTACGGGAGAATCCCCATCCACTGGCAGCAAAATGCTCTTGCAGAGAGCAGCAACGCACATTTAGCCAGAGAATATTCCTCCTCACAGGCTAGGAGGGCTGCTGTGCCTTTCCTTACCCCACTCATGAATTAATTCTGCCCTCAGGCTCTGGGTCTCACCCTCTAAGAGGGCCAGGCACCCACAGGGCGTACCACCACTCATTTTCACCCACCCTTCACTGCAGTAACAAGCATCTCTCACCTGCAGGTCACAGCAGCCAAGGTTGCTTTAACAGTAGGCAGCCGGGCTGCTGCAGACCATGGAGAGGCAGGCAGGGAAGCACTTCCAACAGTGAAAAAAGAAATTCAGTGCTCACAAGATAAAACGTGTTCAGTGGGTAATACAGTGTCTGCATGCTAAAATTCCTGGAGGTAATTAGACTTCATTTTTGCATATGCTTATTGCTTAATCTCAAGTATATTTTTCCTAAAAGCATTAAATATTTTGTTATAATTTCTTGAAGACAGAAAGTATCCAGTGCTCCACAAATAAAAGCAGATATTTGTGTTTATTCCTTTATATAGAAGCATGTTGTAGGAAAGGGTGGACATATATCTATATCTCTCTATTGAACATAATAATATTCTATAGAGGTATCTAATCTTATAGTGATTATTAAAAAAAAAAAAAAAAGACAGCTGTTAGGTGCTCTTTCCAGAAAGCTTAGACAGTGGTAGCTGACCTTTTTCATGGCAGTAGCATGTATTAGCCAAAATAATACTTTAACATTTTTTTAGTACTCGACTATATGTTCTGTTATAAGGAATAGCAAATGTTTAATCATAAATATTTTAATGGCTTCAGGGATTCATGGTATTCAATGACTGTGTTAAATGATAATAATCACATCTGGTTTATTACTATAGTAATTCAGCAGCTTCTCTTCAGTAGTTATTTTTTATTATATGTGCTGTGCTACTGTCATGGTCATTTATGGCGGTAATATTTTAAAGTGGCTCATTTGTTTGTTTAAGGACAGTTTCACAATATATTTCTGTATTAATATACATTTTGTACTATTATTTCCAAGCTGCCACTGGAAAATTGATCCTAGCTTGTTACGATGAGAGGGGCTGGGACTTGTGCAGAATGCCAACGCCGAGAGCGAGTGACGGAGCAGATGGGTAGTGCACTGGTCTCCACTGGGGCTGTAATTGCTGTTGAGTTTTATTCATAAATGAAGGGGTCCATTAAGAAATAGTTAACTAATAATAAACATGAGGGGAGGATTTGAATCAGGCAGAGCACAGTCAGAACTAGAAAAATGCCATGGTTAAACAGTCAAAAAGCAACTGGATATGGCCATTTTACACATTATAACCCAATAATACTCCCATCTTTCGAATGCTAGTGCAATTATAATGGAGGGACTCTCACTAGTTCCTCCAAGAGAAGACAAGGGAGAACTGATTGATTTTGCTGGTCATTTTATTCAAATACCTGCCCACTCCCAGTCACATGAGAGAGGTCTCATTTATCTTAATGGGATCACTCATGAGATTAAGGGCTTGGAGGACCAAGCCATATATCAGTGCAAATGGGAAACAAGTAGCAGGAGTTAGTTACCAAATTAGAGGAGGAACCACTCAAGGACCTTCCCATCATTATTTTCTCCCCTTGGAACTGTGGTTTTCTAAAACCTTGTGTTCTGCAGGGTGTTGCACTTCCTGGCCATGGAATCCTCAGGGAGCCAGGATTCAAGTTATTTACCTGGAGAAAGTCACAGGAAAACATAGAACACAAAGGAATGGCCCCAAGGATGGTATCTGTGAAGATGCAGCACTGATGACTATTCCCTCTCTTAACAGCCCAGCCCGGGAAGGTTTATATTGAACTTAAGAGCAGCAAAACAGCACATGGCCATGATGACTTACATCAGAGCTTGCCCAGTGTATTGAGACCTTGTGTTGCCTTCATAGATGGTACAAAATGATTAGGAATCATATTAATGGGTGTAAAAAATATAGATAAAGGCAATTTGTAAACACTGCCTGTGAAAGAAAAGCTGGTAGAGCAAGGGTTAACTGCACTCTCATTTTTTGCTCCTTCTTCTCTCTTTCCCCTCCCTTTCCCTCTTTTAATGACCTGGTGAAGGAAGCTCTGTTTAGTTCAGCAAAACCTCTCCACTATCCCACCACACAGGATGTATTGGATTGTTGCTGCAGAAGTTAAAAGGAAACTAAGCACAATTGTTAGTGCTTCTTTCCTGCTCCATTTTCTAGTTGGTTTGATTGGTTGTTGGTGGGCTGAGGGTAAATGGCTTTTATAGCGTTGAATGATGAATGACTCTGAAATAGTCTGTAACCAGAAGTGCCGACTGACATGCTGCTGATTTAACTGACATACAGGGTTATGTTTGTATAGAGTCACTTAAATAAACATGTGTTAGGCTGGAGCCAGCTACGCCAGCACTTCTTCTTTGCTCCCCCTCCACCCTCCATTTATCACTAAAAGATAGTGATAACGATTTGATCTTCCTATCAGTCATTCATTATATTAATTAATTCAAATGTAATTGTTTTAAATGCCTCCCCACTGCTGTGGGTACTTTGTACAGCACTTAAAACACAGGCACTATCAGAGGACAAAATAAATCCTCAATAAAAAGATACACTCATCAAACGGGCTCCTTCAAACTAGCAGTCCCTTTCATCCTACAATTATCTCCTCAGCCTTCAAAGCAGCCTCTCCCTAAATGCTCAGGAAAATAAATGGGTCCAGAAGCTTGACAAGGAGTTCAACTAATCCCAGCTCTTACAAAGGAGCCAAAGCAAATTCCTCAGAGAAAAAAGCTCTTCTATGAGAGTCCCCCTCTCCTCTACTCTTACTTACCTTTGTGCAATGCTTGCTCCTTTGTGGCTTTCTGTGAAGCTTCGTCAAACCTTATAAAGGTCTTTATTCCTCTTTATGGCTTTTTTGTCTCCCAGGTGAAGTGCAGAAACAAATATCCAATCTAAGCTAAAAATATGTATCCTGGCATTGAAACCCACACTTCTGAGTGGTTACAGTAGTCAAGTCAGTATGCAACAGTCTGTTTTTAATGTGTAATTCAGGGAAGAGTGCAAAACCAGGACAAGAATTTACACAAGGGCCTTTCCTCTGAGTATTTCTTCTGCTTGGCTTTGGGATCTCTGTCAGACCTAACATTCAGCAAAACTTTATATCAAGATTCAAGCGGGCTTAAGTTTTAGTGATTCTACATCATTACTCAAAGTGCCAGTGTCAGACAGCATCTATGTTAAGACTGTGGTTTAGATGCACAAGGATGGATTCCTTTCACATGAGGGAGTAAATGTAATTTGAAAATTCTATCAATTGCATTTACCCTGATTTTATTCTAATACTCAGTTTGTTTATTTCCCACAGCTGTGCACTGGGAGTGAACTCTGTCTGGCCACAGCCAGTCCCCAGTTTCCACTGCAGACTCCACATTCCATAGCAGCGCAAAAGATTGTCTACCCAAATTAGAGAAAGACTGGATAAAATAAAGTACTGGCTTGTTCATCTTAAACATCATCTGATATTGCTAGGTTTTATGAAATACTCTGGGTCTGAGTCACCACTAAGTCTCTCCCTGGGGGTGTCCATGGATGAATAAGGCCATCTGTTTTCAGACCATTCTGCCCACGCTGTGTAGAGGACAAACAGACTTTGCTAGTGACCACGGCAGGATTTTTTATGCACTCCATTACTAGAGGCAGAAAAGCCTCCTAGCTCTCTCCAAGACATGAACTCACACCCAAGCCTTCAGAGTATTCCTGTAAAGGGCTTCCTAACCCTGGGGCAGCTGAAGTAGGCAGGAAAAGAGCTGGTGGCTGGCTTCAGCACTCTTTGGAGTCAACTGTTGGGGCAGAAGCAGAAGGGATGGAAAGGGAAGCTCTGCAACATCTGCCTCCGCTTCCACCTCTATCCAGCTGAGCTGGGAAATCCTGGCAGCCGGCGGGAGCTTTCCCAAACTTACACCACCTGCTGCTCACCCCCTTGTGTTTCAGATAAGTCAAAGAGAAAGGGAATTCTTAGAATGCACAGGGTGAGTTCGCGGTGTGAATCAAAACTGGGAGCAAATCACTGTAGCCGCTCTTGGGAGCTTTGGTTTCAGTCTTAAATGGCTGTTTTAATGTGGTGGTATTTCACCCTTCTTTTCCTTGCTTGCTCATGACACTCAGAAAGCAATTGCCTTGCTTTACTCTGAGCTTGCTTTAATGACGTCACCCCGTTCCTTGGAATGAGATTGCTAATTAAGTTTCCCCCCCTTCCCCTCTGTCGTCTGCGATGGAGGGATCTGAAGGATTACAGGACGTAGCAGTAGATGTTGCATTTAGTATCTTGACGGCCGCGTGATGGATTTAGCACACCCCAGTCTGGCTATTCGCATCCTGGAGAACACTGTATGCCTGATTTCTATCAGGTCTAAGCAATGTCTTGTTGGGGGCCTACACTATATGACAGAACCCCTTTAAGGGAAAAGGAAAATGAATACCGCCCTCCATAAATTAGCTGGAACAAACAAACTAGTTGCTCAAAGTTACTGTACTCCTGCCAGGAGTCATAAACTAGCTAGCTGTGTTTAAGAAAAGTAAAAACTGTTTTTCCTACCATGGAATAAACAGTCTCTGGGTTCTATTCCTAACCACAAATGGCAAATGTATGCAACTCTCCGAGAACCAAATTCTGCTCACTTTCCAAATTCGCTTAATCTCCAATCCTTGGAGATTAATTAACTCGTCGGGGAAGCCAACACTGAAGTTGGAATAGAGGTGTGTTTTGAAGTGCTGTTCTGTCCATCTAAAGAAGCTGCTCTGCTGAGGCCAGCAGAAAAATCTGCAATATTTAACCTAGATGATCCTGTTTTCCAGTTTTGCAAGTAAATCTTGATTTTAAGTAAGAGACCCAGAGAAATAGGTACTGGGCACAAATATGACCATCTTTTAAGGAAAAGACAAAGCATTTATCTACCTCCAGAATTAATTGCAGAGATTTCTAAACAAACTATAGAGTGAACACACATTCACAGATCACATGCAGTATACATGTGCTGCGAGGAATGAGTTTTTTGGGCTTCTCCATGGAAAATGTTAATATGCTGGTCCAGAATTCAAAAAAGGCAGAGAGATTTGATCATCCATTCACCACTGGGAGTTGCTGGCTGATCTTACAAAGGGTCCTGGCAGTGAAAGCCCCAGTATTCCTCCATGCCCCATCACTTGCAGATGAAGGCAGGGAGTGTGTAATATGCCTCATCCTACCATAGACACCAGTGTGAGTTCAGCTGGGGTACCTGGTTGCTGCAGCACAACATTTGTTGCTGAGCTATATGACAAAAGGTTCTTACTCTGTCCTAAAAATCTCTATTGGGCTGATTTCAGATTTCCCTTTAGGGGCATCATGACATTATGCAGGTCAAACCGCTCCACTCCACATCTATGTAAACACAACCTAGGGCATCCCTGAAGTGAAGAAGACCCATAGTAATGTTAAATACTCCTGAGAGGTGTTTGATGGCTTTGTGACAGGAATTGGGATTCAACTGAAGCTGAACAGAGTTCAACAAACTCATTTTGCTTTGCGCAAGTCTCCTCTTCTGTTCATCTCATGGAGGTGAAAGATAAGGACTTCCCTCACCAATTCTCTGTGCTGCTGCTTAAACTAAACCCTGAAGATTTCTATTCCAAAACAACAAAGATTTGTGAAAAAATAACTCTAATGTAGTATAGATTGTTCAAGCTCCTTACTTCCTTTTCACATCCACATGGTATACTTCTTGCCTGTGCCTACAGGCAGAGCTGCCACAGACTGGAAAATAAAAGTGTGCCATCATAAGAGAAAGTGAGGTCAGTAGTGGAGTTTTTCCTGGCTACAGAATCAATAATAGATAACAGAACAATAATCTCTTTCCTTATTTCCCTCACACACACCCCTTCTTGGAAATAGGAACGAACCCCTATGTTGTTGAGGGAGTCTTACGATTCAGCAAAATTTTCTCTAATATTTTAATTGCAGCAGGAGTGCCAAGAGGCAGAAGTCATGTCCTCTCCAAGGCCTTTCTTTTAAATTACATGACATCACCCCAGTTGTCCTGACTTCACAAAGAGGCCTTGAGATCCTTCTGTAATTACAAACACACCCTGTCCTCAAGCCTTGAGTCCACACACTGTCCATGGCTTCCTCCTGGCTGGCTCTTCAGCTGTGCATGGTTGAATTCTTGGAGCTCACCACAGTTCACTCGGTCTCTCTTGACCCTGCCTTATTGACAGTTGTTCAAAAAGCTGTTTAAATGCTTTTATGCCTCTGTGAGCAATTCTACAAGGTACGTTAGCAGTATGTTAGCAAGTGGCTAAGATGCTGGCTTCTTTCAGATTAATTAGAAATAGATCCTCTTTGCATTTAAACTCTTCACAAGCCAAAATGCATTTCAAAATCTAATCTACTGTGTCTAAACTTACCCAGTTGTAAAAAGGGTATGGAGTTACCGTTTTTTGGTAGGTCTTGGTTAACAATTAGGTCTTTGAAGAAAAGGTTTATCCTGCTCCACAGGATTCTTAACATCCTGCGCATTCCTTTCAAAATAGTTGGTCTTACACTAAAACAGAGCAACAAAAAACCTCACACTGAATGTAAAATTAATCACAAATATATGTCTGGCTGCTTTTTCCCCCTCTGTTCTGCTTACCATTGCTGCTTTTCTTTTCCAACCTTTTGGGCAATGCCAGCACCAATTTTATCTGTATCCTGTGTATTCTCCAACCATATTAAAGAAAATCTCTCTCAACAGCAAATACACATCTGCATTTTCTCCTGCTTCTTGATCTATTAGCAAATTTGTCAACTGTTCATTGCGAGTGAGTCATTTCCCTTTTGAGGAACCATTACTTCATGACTTTTAACCAATACAATTTGGAAAGCAACAAACTAGTATGGATTTCAGAGGAAACTTTTCAATTCAAACCAGATCTGGAGGTCAGCACCTGAGATAGGTTATTTTATAGCATAGAATAAGATACTAATTCTGCTGTTTTATGGCATGCCCTCTAATCCACTGCTATCTTAATAAAACATGCCCTTTTTCAACATGAATTTCTTGGTCTTTGAGCTACCTTCTCTCCTCAGACTATGTACTCTGCTCTTGGCAGATTTCTTGGGAAAGGACAAAGACAATAGGGTACCCCAAAGCAGAAAAACATTTTTTCATGAGAAATACTAATTTCTGGGGTCTACACTGTAGCAGACTGCTGTGTGTGGTCATTCTGCCTTCTGGCTGATATTGGCATGCAGGAAACCAGTTGAGAGCTTGGTGATTGATGTGGGCTGCTGGATTTGGTCAGGGGAACAGACGTGTATTAGGTTCCTGACCTAACCATCAAGATAAAGTTCTAATACCTGTAAAAAGTGCCCAATTGCCTGGTTTTGCCAGGCTAGTTTGATGCATTACCTTATTCATGAGCTATCATTTTCATCCCAAGGGCACACAAACTGGGTAGCATGGAAAGACGTGTTCAACTGAATAATTGGTATTCAGCTGTGCAGAAAGACAATCGAATGGGCAAAAGGTCCAGCTGCATATCAATGCCTCAGACTGGTCGCCATATCCAAAAAACAGCAGATTATCTTTTTTTACCTTTTTTCTAGAATTCAGTCTACAACCAATGGTAATCCTCCCTAAGACTGCCCATAAGACATACTCCATAAGACCTCAAAATATGACAAGGTAATGAAGGCAGTGTGGGCAGCTGGGCAACGCTAATGACCTCACCAAATGCTCACCTTTGCCTTTTTGGGGAGGCTGTGGCAGGTTTTAAAGTTTTTGAACAAATTTACAACAATGCATGAAAGAGATGAATAGTTCTGTACATCTGGTGACTGACAGCAAATAAAGCAATAATATTTGTCATAGCAGCATGTTAGAATGCTCCTTTTACAATCAGTTAGCTATAAAGCCTGACATTCACACATAATCATTTAAAGTATACCAGTATAAAAGCTTTTGTACTTCTGGGTTACTCACTGCAATCTGTCTGGCCTGTGAACATCTTGTTTGGACATGCAAGTTCTTCAGTGCAAGCACTGTCTGTACTTTGGATTCCGTACAGCAAAGCACAGAACATATTTCTGGTGTTTAAAAAGGAAATGATTAATATTTCCCCTGTTTACCATACTAGAAATTCCAATAGATGCCATCAGACTCTCTCAACTAGTCTCTGCTAGTGCCTAAGCACACAAATGCTAGTTCAAAAACCTTTTGTCATGACTGAAAGATTTTCATCAAGAAGCACTGGAAACTGAAAAAAACCCCAAACCACCACAAACCCACTATTTCCATTAGATTCCAATAGATGCATTTAATTTCCATTAGAGTGAGGTACTCCTCTCTGACACTGAAGTGTGAAGCTCTTTAGCACTGGAAAGTGGGACACTCTGAGTTGTACTACTGACCTTGTCCTAAACCTCCTAAAACTGAGATTATCATAAAACATATTCTTCCTAGGCAACATTGAGAATGAAGCAGTTGCCCTTACTGTTTTGCTATGATTGGCTTTGTGGAGTACACTGGTCACAGTGGACAGAGCAGGTCTGGACCAATGTATGGACAGAAATGTAAAGGGGAGTGATATGATGGTGTAGGGAGAAAAAATCCACCTTGAAACCATCACTCAGCAACCAGGTCATTCTGCAGTTTGCAAAAAGGCTGTGTGCACAGCCTGGTCTGATGGTCATCTCTGCTGTCTCACTTTCCATCCACTGTAAGACTCCTTCAGAGCACACAACATTATGTGCTGCAAGACAGTGCACCTTCCTGACTCTCTGCCAGGGGTGGTGGTGAATATACAGCTCTCTCCCAGCTGTGAACGTGTCAGCAAGACATACTAAATTTATACAAAGTGAGGAAAATCCCAGATTTATCAGATCTCTCCTGTGGTTCTTCACAGTGGGGCTTTGTCACAGGGCTTTGGGTGCTCTGCTCTAGGACTATGTCTCTGGATGCGTATAAAGATGATATCCCACAGCCCAGAACTCTTCTTTCAACCCTTCAGTAATGAAGCTTACAGAGGGAAGATGTTGCTACCAAATGGTCAATGTTTCCTTGATGAACTAAAGTGTTTTCAAGGTCTGGTTCTGTATCTGCCACAACATCTGCCTGTTTCTATCCTGCCCGAGGATGAAGGCGGAGAGGAAGGATGAGGGCAGGAAACAAATATACTCACTGCTGGAAGGTCTTGTCTAATGTAACTTTGGTTGTTTGGGGGCTTAGAGAAGCAAAGCAGTGGGCTGTACTTCAGAAATCACAGAGAGCTGAAGGAGTGATCTGCAAAGCCAAGACCAGGGACATTTCCTTGGACTTGCCTGGGCAACAGGGGAGTTTAAAATCCCGTGAGGCAGATGCATGTGCCAGTAAAGACGCACTGTCACTCTCACTAAGTGACTGTAAAAACCACCACTGTGCCTGTCTCTTTGTGGAGATTTTGATGGCAGGTTCAGTGATAGCATGAGGGTGGAGTGAGAGCTCCACGCATCAGTATGTTGGAATAGCACCCACCACTACACCAGCAGGTTTTACAGGTATCCTGGAGGTCTTCAGTGATATATGCACCTTCAAAACACAAGTACACTCTTCCAAAGTGAATGATTTTCAGCAATAGGAACGAGAAATCAAGTTCTAGAAATTATGTATAACATAGGAATTTACATGTGCTTGAATAATATCCCCAAAGTAATGCAGGCACATCTGAAATTTCTCCCATTAGGTGAACGTTTTCCAAATAAGTGGTCTGGGAGTCAGCCATGCTGGAATCAGCTCCTGTGGCAGTGCCAAAGAGCAGATTGACAGCCTAAAGCTACATCCCTTATTTTCTGGAAATCTCTTCACAAATGCGCTTTACTTGTTGGATTCTTGGAGGATGGAAATTGTCCAGTAAAAACTGTGTCGAGACCACAGTTTTGCAACATTGGAAAGAAAAAATAAAGTCTAGGCTCATGCCAGCCTTGTAACCACATTGGCAGTACACTGCTCTTATTTAGAAGTGTAAGTCTGCAGCGGTTTGGCCAACCCAGGGGAATTTCTCCAGATTTACGCCCGCATACCTGAAAAGGTTTTGGAACCAAATCTGTTGAAAGGAACAGAGGAGGAGAAGGATGTTCAGAGTTTAATTTATATAAGCTACAGTAAACAACTAAAAATTAAACTAGTGCCTGAAACAGCCCCCATCGAAGACGCTCCTTCCTTATCCTTTTCCTTGTGACATTTATTGCAGGGCCCTAGAGAGGACTGGAGAGTATGTGGTGATCTGAGTTTTAACATTGGAATGTAAAACATTTCCAAATGGGTGAGGGGAGAAAGTTTTCTTTAAACACTTTCCAGGAACAGACCTGAGGAAAATGCCTAATCTGAAAAGGCCTAATGAAGAGTTAGCCTTTCATTAAATGGCATTTCCTTTGAAGTGGCAAAAGCGCATGTGATTGAGGATGCCTTTTTGTCACGGCCGCCTTGGGAGTCACATATCCTGTGATCGTCGTGTTTTATTTTATTTTAATCTGTGACGTTTGACATTTTAAAGGGTTTGCATGCGGTGGACATGGTGGTAAACAGTCGAATCGCGCTAGTAACATCAAGAGCTGCCAAGTCAAACACCAGAGTCGGGTGGCTGAGACAACACGGGAGGCTGAGACAGCAAGGTCTCCAGTGATTTGTCACTACTGATGGCCGTGAGGGCCATGGGCTCTCTCCTGCCTCTGGATTTCAGGAGTGGGGCAGGAGTCTTGCCAAGGTTTACAAGTTTTTACCAAGTATTGGGAAGTATGGCCAGCCAAAAAGAGATTTTTGCCTACAACTTCTGGGAGGGAAACAAGCCATCATGACAAATTAGTCTTTTTTGTTGTTGTTCTGCGTTTATAGGTTTACCTACACAAAGGCATTGGCAAGCGTAAACCTTCCCTGACTTTCCATTTCTGCTTTTCAAGTCTGTGCAGCTCTGTAAAGGCAGATGCAAGACTTGCCTGTCCCGCTAAACTAATTGCACTGGGGCAGCAATTTTAGCCAGTATTAAATATTCAGTTAAATGCCATTCAATTTCCTTGAACAGTCCTAATTACAAACTAGAAGTTCTATTGATTAAAATACTGTGATTTGTGACCTAGGGAATTTTGCTACTAATAGATTGTGACCTTTTCTTTGGACTTTTCCTGCCTTTTTTCATGCCTTTTTACTGTTGTTTTCTGTGCCAATATACTCTTCCCAAATATAACTGAAAAATTGATCAAAGATGACACTGGTCATCTTTAAAAAGAAGTCTATTTTCCTAATATTATTTCTGCATGTAAAAATATTCCTGCTAATGAAAAAAAATATCTCACAAATGGCTTACATATGCTGCTTTTTTCAGCAAGAGCCTGTAGGTATTTCAAATCTGGGCCTATGTTTCCAGGAGTAAATAGTTATGATTTAGAAGTAAGTAAGTGATGAAAACCTGGGCCCTTGACACTGGCAATGATGTGTGGGGAATGACAGAATCTCAAAGATTCTCTGAAAAAACAGTTTATTATAACTTAGATCTTGCTACCTTCTCTGAGCCTCCAGTCTCCTCTTTAATTTGGATTGACCTCAGCTCTGGGAGTGTGAGGAAGAGGATGAGAGTTCCCTCATCAACGCTTTGCCCCTGGACTGAAAAGGCTGATGTCTCTGGACTCTTAGAGAAGAAATGATTTAGGAGACTCCTTCCCTGGGGAGCTGAAGGAGGCACTGAGAGACTTAGCAGAGAAAGCAGGATGGGAAGGGACCTCCCACACTTTCCAGACAGTGTTGTCTTAGCACAAGCATAACATATAAAACCTTTCATGTAGTTATCCACCACCATCTTGACAGCAGTTCAGCTTTGCCCGCTGCTGCTCTGATCAGAAAGCTGTTCCAGGACCCCCCTGCTCTGCTGATTAGGAACTTTCTTCTAATTTCCAGCCTAAATTTATTCGTGGCCAGTTTATAACCATTTGTTCTTGTGCCAACATGGTCCTAAAACTGAAAATAATTTTTTTTTTAAATTCCTTCTCCCTCCCTATTGTTTACTCCCATTGTATTTATGGAGAGTGATCCTATATCTTCCCAGACATCCCCTTGCTAGACTAAACAAGTCCCACTGTGACAGGGATCTCCACTGGCATCACCACCCTGTGCTGGTCTGCGGGTGTCCAAGGGAAAGCCAGGGGCTGAGTCAATGCCCCCCAGAGCTGCACAGAGGGGAGACAAGATGTTTTTCATGGTTGTCTTCATCATCTGAGGCTGTCCTTGGGCAAGATAGATGAGAATGTCCTTAGGAGGGAAGCTAGAGAAGGGTTTTACCATGCAGTAGCTGCTCTGTGGGACCTGCCCTCGGACACAGTCTTGCAGATGCCACAGCTCAGCTGTGCTGCAGGTAGCAGAACCCATTTTCACCAAGGAGGGCTACAGACCCACAGAAGGACATTTATGTGAGACATGCCCAAGTGATGTCTCACGAGATGGAGGCCACTCTCTTCTCCCAAGGAACAGGCAATAGGACAAGAGGAAATGGCCTCAAGTTGCACCAAGGGTAGTTTAGGATGGATATTAAGAAAAATTCCTTCACCGAAAGGGTTGTCAAGCATTGGAACAGGCTGCCCAGGGAAGTGGTGGAGTCACCATCCTTGGAGGTATTTAAAAGATGGGCAGACATAGTGCTAAGGGACATGGTTTAGTGGTGGGTTTGGCAGTGTTGGGTTGATGGTTGGATTTGATGATCTGAAAGGCCCCTTCCAACCTAGACAATTCTATCTTTGAGCAGCAGATGAGTTACAAATTCACACAGTAGTCCACAGTAACTCCTTTTTGCACTTTCAGAGTATATAAAGGAGTGTGATTGCTCCTTCCCTTCATCAAGGGGAGCAACTGCCTTTGCACAAGCAGTGTTCAAAGCAGTACAACAGCTGCACACAGGCACCCCCTGAGCTTCATGTGCTGCAGGAGGAGGACAAAGGCTGCACAGCACACACACACGTGTTACCCTGTACTACAAGGCAAGAGCTTTCAGCTTATCATTTCAGTGGACAAATGATACAAGCGAAGCATGGCTGAGAAGCTCCAGGCTTGGCATGAAACGGCTCTCAGATAAATCAGAGTAACGTGTGGCTTTTTTTGACAAGCTACCACCAAAAAAAGCCCCAGAGAATTATGAAATACGGCTGGAAGCAAACAGGGCTTGACCATACGTGACTGAGAAAGTTATTAATCTCCTCAGAAAAACTTCTTCCATGTCACACTGGAAACTTCCTTGGTTTGGTTTTTTTTTTTTTCTTCTTCCCTCCCTCTTTAATTAATGAGTTAAACTGCAACAAATAGAAAAGGTTAACTGTTGTGGGATGACTAAGTCTCTTCGGGCTCACGATCGAATAAAATGCCAAAATAAAGCAAAAGTAAGCATCTTTCGGTCTGGCTGGCTGGCTCCACAGCACTTTGCAAACAAGTTGTCGGGGGGGCTTTCTGGCTCCCTGCCTGATTTTGCCAGTAACGGATAGGTGGGGGCTGCTGGGGGGGAAGTGCAGAGACTGCTTGGTAGCCAGCAGCAGCAAAGCCTGGCAGCTTAGGACCACAAGTGAGGAATGTTAGCTCGGTAACTCCAAGGTGTTTTCTGCTATAAATTATAGTGAATTTACTGCACTAAGAAATTACCCGTTTCTGGAGAAAATTATAGGCAATGTGTCAGCTATAAATGATTTATGCATAAAACAACCTGTACTGCAGGAACCCAGGGGGTATAATAACAAGACAAAAAATCATTTAATCTTGTATGAAAATTTAAGCAGGCAGGAATTTGGGAAGAACTGCTTGTTTTTATTCCATCTTGTGTTGCTGCCAAGTAAAGACAGTACTTGAGCAGAAAGGCACTGATGTGGAGCAGGTAGATAGGCTTGCCAATTTCCAGCAAGATATGTTTTAGACCGGCTTTTTGGTTTCAGTTCAACAGCCTCTGAGAATTGATTGGTTTCCATTTGACAAGAAAGAAGTCAGAAAAGCAGAAGACTCTTTCTGGGCTAGGTAAACTCAGCATGAGCAACGTTGTCCATAGGTCCAATGAATCTGAAACACGCCGACGTTCAGCAAAAAGCTGATTCCTCACCCCTTATTCACATGTAGTAGTCTATTAATTCTTAGGAGACTCCTGTTGGAGTAAGACTGTGGGTGAGCAAGGAGAGCTGAATCAGCCCAGATCTGAAGAACCAGCAGCAGGTCAGGCTTCACAGGCAAATAGACACTTCATGTCAAGTGAGCATAATTTCAGATAGGCAGCCTAGGGCAGAGAAGAAGTGGCATCAAGTTTTCTCACTTGATTTTTTTAATCAAATCTCCTTTGTTAAGGAGCTGCAAGCAGCTAATCTGGTTTTACACAGCAAAAATAGATGGTTGCACTCTGTCTAGACCATGCCCACGGGCGCTGCAGGGGTGCAAATCAGCAAGCGGCAATCAGCAGGTTTTCGTTTTTCCAGGGGAACAGATTTGGGATGTGTAGAGGACGCAGAGCCACTGCTCCAACTTTCCTCTAGCAGGCCTCACCACCTCCCCCTCTTTCTAAAATGAGACAGAAAACCCAAGAACTTCTCTGCCTGCTCCTTGTGGCGCAGGGGAAAAGGGGGTGTCCCCTTGCTCTTACTGTCACTACCAAGGAAGATCAGAGTGAGACGAAGCCCATCGGTCCATACGGAGCCAAGTCTTGTTGCCTTTGTCATGCCTGTTCAGGTAAACCTTCCCTCAGTGGCTTCACTTAGCCACTAAGGGGTAAAGAATGAGGCCCATGAAATATTTACCATTACTGTACACGATAATGAGTTTTCTGCATATCTATATGCAATACACACACACATATAAATGCAGGGCGCACGCACGCACACATATATGCAATGTGTCTGAGTTATGGTAGCTGTGGGAGTGATTGCCTGGAATTGTCTGCCCATTGTAAATTAAATATGACAGTCCTACATCTGCATTAATGTTATTACTTTTTTAAGACTCTTCGTTCTCAGATGCCGGCGTTGGTCTCGCAGGCTGTGAGTATAGGTCACACTCTTCTCCCTTAATTCTTCTTCTGACAGAGTAGTTACAGAGGAGGTCTTATCTCTTTATGGCCTTGCAACTGGGATCTAAAGAAGCCAACAAGGGTGAGGAAGATTAGGGGAGCTCGGGAAGGGACCACCCAAAGTAGGTTTACAACAATCATCCTTGTTACTCTGGTCCAGAGAGCACAGTAGAACCAAGGGTGAAATGGAGAGTTCGCCTTTGCGAGGGTAAGAAATTTGCATGAACTCCATCCTGAAGGAAAAAATATGCAGAACAGTAGAGATATTTCCAAAAAGCTGTGAGGTGGAAGCATCTTTTTCACCTCACAGTTTTCACCAACACTGTGGTGGTGCTGTTATGCCATGGTCCATTAGTAAAATGTGCAGTGATCAAGGTCCAGTGGAAAAGCAGTAACACACAATGTGGTTACTCAGGAGACACAAGTTCAGCACTGAAGCTCCTCAGTGCCTTGGGTAGAGTCTGAGCAGGTCTCCAGCACTGAGGTCTACCCTTGTGCCTTCAGATAGCCCTGGTATCTCCCCACCATAGATCAGCATGAGCAACGTTGTCCATGGGTCCAATGAATCTGAAACACACCGACGTTCAGCAAAAAGCTGATTCCTCACCCCTTATTCACATGTAGTAGTCTATTAATTCTTAGGAGACTCCTGTTGGAGTCTCCTTTCTACTGCTCACCTGGTTCACCATCTCACCTCTCCTTCAGTTCCCTGACAAAGGTGCCTTATAACTCAAGTAAGAATCTGCTGCCTTGCTTATCTCTGCAATGGTCACCTTGCTTTGGTCCTGCCCCTTATTTCTTTCTATATGCAACCAATTCACTTCCTATATAAGAAGTCACTACTACTGTGTGAATTGATCAGTGCCAAAAATATCACGGGAGTTTAGTGGAAAGTGGCACTGTCGTGGTGTGCTACTTACAGGCTACAGGCTTTCACTAAAGCACAGGATGAGCTAATTATTATAGAGTTCTTTGGAGAAAAAGGGGCCTCATTGTTAACCTATTGAAGAAGTGTGTGCAGCTTTTCAAAACAAATGAACATCTGTAACAAGAAGTTCAAATGGAAACATAAATTGATTTACTCGATGTTTTGCAGTTTATATGGTCAGGGAGACAGCTCAGGACAGAGCGAGTTAACACAGTGAGGTTAGAAATTAAGAGGACAAGACTTAACTTTCCATAGCAGCTTGTTTAGACAGGAAGAAAAAGATGTGGTTTGTGTTTAGTGGGCAGCTAGTGAAATGAAATATATTATGTGTATGTGCTAGCACACCCTGATTCCCTGCCTCACTCAATTTTCTGCTAAGATACCATAAAGCTGAGTTACTGGCCAGCTGCACCCAACTGTGCTGCTTTTCAAACATTATTATACTATTCTAGACAAGTAGGTAAAAAAAAAAGCCCAGTGCACATGCTGCCTAGTGTGAGTTCACCAATGAAGACTCTGAGCACCAAAGGCTTCAGCTGAGGCAAAAACTTGGCCACAGTTTTGTGTTCTCAAAGTCCCTGCAGGGCAGAGATTTTTCAAGTATCATTTTCCCCACTTTTAAGCCAATGTCATGGTGTACCACATGTCAAGAGGTGCGGTGTGTCCCCAGCTGAGCAGCAATGCTGTGGTTTCTCCTCTTCTCCAAGATCATCAGCCGCAGCGTGGCTGGGTGGAAGGTTGCAGTGCTTTGCTGCTCAGGGCTGCCTTGTTTGAGGCCACCATGTTGCCCTGCATAAAAGTATGGGGTGTAGCTCATTCTGTGGGAAAGGCTGAAGATGAAGCAATCTGTTACATGAGTCTCCCACTCAAGGTGTGAGATGCGGTTGGGAAGAGAAAAAGGTTGGCTTGAGCTTCATAATGACTTCAATGCATAGGATCAAAAGCCAGCCTCTATTTAAAGGCCGTCAACAAATAATCCCAGACTTCTTCAAAAAGTCATTGTCCTCTCACTGAGAAACTGCTTCTGAGTTTTCTAGCAGGCTTTGGACCCAGAGACTCCTAGCAATGGTGTTTAAGTCCCACATGACTGAAATCTGTCAAAGTTCTGCTGTGTATTTCAACATAAAAAGATTGAGCCCTATATAATATTGGTTCTGCAACGGGAGATTACTGCTTAACTTTGCCCCAATACATCCCAGTGTAGGAAACTGTGCATTCTTATGTTTCTAAGGGAACAGTACAAAGCATCAATTCACAAGACACGCTCATAGCAAAGTATCACCTACCCTGCACTCAGTCACATGCAGCATGAATATCCTAAAGAAAATGTGAATAGAATAACTTTTATAATAACAACCCTAAGGAGAGATGTACTTGTCTCCTATGTTTTAAGGAATATGTCTATACTCAGTCTGGCAGCCTCCCACAATGTGGGATCTTTTTTTTTTTTAAATTCCCATCAAATTTTACTACATTTGTATGATATGCAATTAATGAGCCATAGAATCATCGAAATTAGAAATGGAAAAGATGCATTAAGTCATCTAGTCCATCCCCTGACAGTGCAGGATTGTTCCCTACAGTGTATTTTTATATTTTCTAATGCTCTGTACAGTCCAGATTTAAATGTCTCCAGAGATGGAGCTTCCACCAATTCATTTAGAGGGCTGCTTCATGGTCCTGTAGCTCTCACTCTCTGGAAAATTTTTCTCATAAGACCATGTACATCTTCCTTTTCTTACTTTCACTTCTTCTGCTTTAGCTGTAATCCCTTCTACCAACTCAAACCAATTCCCTTCCCTCCCTGATATTTATACTTTATGCTATCATGCTCCCTCCTTAAAGATTGTTTACATAAACTATACACATTTAGTTTTCACGCCTCGCTTACGTGATCAACTGTGTCCCTCCAGCCCTTCTCCCTCCAGCCTTTTAATCATTTTGTGTTGCTCTTTCTGAACTCCCTCCATGTTGACTCCTTCCTTCTGATAAAAAGGCCGCAAAGGCAGGAATCCAGGTGTAATTTTTCCAAGTTTGTACAGGAAGATGGTGTTACCCACCTGCTTCACAGTGTTCAATCACTATGGCTCCTCAGCTGCCATATTGCCTTGAAAATGCAGATGTGAGTCACTGCCCACTGGTACCCGTATTATAATGACATATTTCACTGAATTTCACTGAATTTTTAGATTTGGAAGGGAGCGTAGAGACCATCTAGTCCAGCTCCCCCGCCGAAGCAGGATTGCCCATAGCTAGAGCATTATTGAATATTATTGAATGGATTGCAAAAGCAAACCTCAGTAAGGTCTCTGGCTGTTCAAAATGGCTGATAGTAGCAGATGATACATCTAGGTTGTCAAAAAAAGAAATGGAAGGAGGGTAAAACAAGCCTGTGAAGTGAGAAGCAATGCCATCAATTTGTTCCACAATTTTGAGAGGTCTCTAGAGATATTTTAAAGCACTGAGCGCTGGACTTGGTATTTATCTACTACATAATTGCACCTCAACACTTTTAGATGGAGTCCTGGCCCCATTATAAGTACCATGGGCTTTGTCATAAGTGCCCCATATTCTGAGTCCTTGACTGCCAGTGAGACAAAGTTTTAAGGGGTGGAAGGTTTCATCACTGCATTTTAAGATCCAAGGGGGCTCAGGGTTAATCAGGTTGCCCCTCATTCCACGGAACGCGAGATCAAGCCTTTACTTTCAACAGGGCCAAATCAAAACCAAGGGGCATAAAGACATCAAAAAATGCCACAATGAGGACAGTACAAAACCCTTAATAGAATAAAATAGGTGGGTGCTATAGCAACAAACCCCAGTCATGGTATTTCAAGTGAAGTGATTCCTTCTTCCGCTCTAAATCCTTTTAATGTGCCTTCTATTGAATATCCCGTACAGGTGGAGTACTATAAATTCTGCTATCTAGCAGCGCACACCGTCTGTGTGAACACTTTATTCCAGCTGAGACGTGAGTATTAATAGCAACATGCATCCTTCCTTTCAACCCCTTCTCTTCCCCAGAAAAATTTATTTCTACTGCCTTTGGCAAGACTTCCTCTGAGGGAGCTCCCACAGAAGGAACAAATACAGTGAGCGAGAAGTAATTCTAAAACTCTTTTTTTATGATAGACATTTCACATGTAAAGCTGTCTTGACCTATCTGTCTATTTCTCTCAGGCTATACCATTCTGCAAATTAATTCCTAATGAATCTTTAAATGTGTGAAGAGCAGAGCCATGTGCTCTAGCAATAATAATTAACACAAGTGAAACTGTAGGCTTCTTAGGGCAGGAGAGAACATTTTGTACTTGTCTGCAAAGTGTCATCCACCTCTATGAACGGTGTTAAATAGCAACATAAAAGAGTAAATAACCTGGGAACACGGTGTTGTTCCATATAGCCCCATCAGTTCATTTTCCTGTGCATTGATCTAATACACACTGCAGATTTTCAAAGAAACAAAGGATTATTTTATTTTCCAGTCGTGGCTGGTTTTGGATGAGGTTGTATCAGAAAAGCCACAGCTAGGGTGACCTGCGCAGTCACCTGCTCTGTTTCCCTGCTCCAGGGCCAGTACAGCCTCTGTAATGGGACCAGCAGAAGGACCAAAAACAAGCATGTCAGTAAAATAACTCGCAATTCCTGAAAGTGCCTATATTCAGCAACGCAAAGATGGAGTGAAGATCTTTGCAGCTGGCTGTCATCCCTGGCTCCTTAAAAATGGTTTCACCCTGGATTAGTCCAGGTGGCATATTAATCAGCTCATTGCTCTTTCATAGCCAAGCACTTAACCATTAATAAGCTAAATTCAAATATTTGTGCTAGTTCTGGTGGAATACTTTTTAAACTGAGAAGCAAGAAATTCCACTACCAGTGGAAGAAATTATCTAATCCTAGGAGGCAATCCCAATCTAACACACCTACAAGTACAGAATTTCCTTAATAGCACTGTGTTGTTTCCAGGCTGCATTTCAGTGGTTTAGCTGCTCATGCGAGCCGAGCACAAGGTAAAACTCTTCCATCCTTTCTGACACTTCTCTGCACACTTTGTGTCTCTCCCATTGTGTCTTCTTTCCCCAAGAAGCAAGTGCACAGAAATTTTCCCTGAGTCTAAATTTCCTGCTGATTCTGGAAGGAGTTACAGGTCTGTGTAGAAAAGCTCCACTGCTCTGCAGAGGGGCTGAATGGCCCCGTTTTTACCTAATATCCTGGCCTGATTCGTTATGGACCTGAATCAAAGGCTGAACAAGCCTGGATGTTGGGAAAGCTTGCATCTGGATGCCCCACTCCCAGTTTTGCTCCTACTTAAGTCAATTAATGCCACCAAAACTGTTGTCATCTCTGAAGCAGTTCCATCTATACCGTATAATGTTATATATACTGCACGTGTAAACAACATGACTCATTAGCACTGGCAAGGCTCTCTCTCCTGCCACATTAATGACCAGCATTCATGCCGAGATGGAGGTGCCAGGAACCACTTCAAGGGACTGGGTTTCGCAGGCTGCCAGGGCTCAAACCTGGTGCTGTGTGCCACTGGAAAGGCCTGGCCCTGCCAAACCACCTCAGCAGACAAATATTTATATACTTTGCCTCCAGAGAAGCTGCGAAAGCAATCCCCAAGATTACCCATGGCCACGTAGGAGTAGGAGCCGTGGTCCACTGGCAGCAGGAGACAGGGCATTTGGCCAGACGTGATGCTACAACAACTCCCTTAAAATTTCTGATTATCGTTTCTACTTTTCCTACCCGTCAGACGACAAATGCAGGTTTTACACAGCGAATCTGATCTGTTAATTCTGAATCTGATCCCACTGCCAGCGAAGGCAGGGGGTGTCTGTCGCTGACAAAAGAGGCTGCCTACCTTTGAACTACAGCTTTTTATGGAAGGAGAGCCTCTTTCCTACCAACGCTTAAGTATCGATTTCATTTCCACATGTGTATAAATGATCATATCTTGTTATGTATATCTTGTTGTTGGACGTATTTCAAAGATGATGGGAAACCGCTATGCATCTCTTGATGTTAATTCTATTTGAAATACTCCCGACCATCATCTTAAAACTCTGCTATCTAATAAGTGCAGCCAATTTATTGATAGTAAATCTAGGATAAGACAGACTCACATTGATGTGGGCCACAGGGCATTTAAATTAAACAGGAACTCTCCAGCCATCTGTGTTTTAACTTTTTTATGCCTTGATAATAAGCCCTGTTTAGAATAATTTGCTGTGGAAACTGGGACTTCGTGACTGACAGCAAAAGTCTGGGTATAAACAATCCAAGCAGGCCCCTGAATTTGCGAGAATGTCAGGCGAATTTAGACTCATCATAAAAGAATTCTCAGTGACTGTATTTCAATATGACACTTTTATGGTTTTTTATTTTCTAGCCCATTGCAGCCCCAGAGCCTTGGCATGATTTATACAGCCTGGCAGTGCATAATCTTTTGTATAAGATATACAGGCCTCCGGAGGTTTAATTTCTTTCCTCACTGCCACTGACAGCATTTGTGCTTCCCTTCTCTTCTATTTTCATTTCTAATGAGATATTGGACTTTGCTCAGTGAGAGGTGATATTTCCACATTTGCAACCTGACAGGCTAAATCACCAGATCTCAATGGTGAGGATACAAACCCATTTAAACTGTGTCAAAATATTCATGGAGCCCCATTGATTTGGGCAACGGTTATTAGGAAGCTATTTGGAAAGTTCAGGTTTAATTTTTGGAGCTTTCTGCTGCAAAATCACTCAGTTACATCACAGAGAAAATGGTATCAAAAGGAGAAAGCTAAGTCCAGGCTATTTTTTCAAAGCAGCAATAACCTTTTTAAAAACTATTTCTTTATGATGCATTTATAAACGTGGTGCATGAAGCAAAGTAAATTTTTCCTATTGCATATAAATGAATTATCTATCAAGCTGTAGGAATATAAAAGCAACACGAAAAGGGACTGACATGGCAGATTAATGCACCTCATTGTTATACTGACTTTTACCTCTGCCTTGCCTCTTAAATCTAACCAAAACTATCATGGTAAAAATTTGCTAGCTCATAAGTGGAATGAGTTCAAACAGTCTCAGCTTAGCTGGTGTTTGGAAAGGAGAAGAAGAGAAGATGCCAGAGATGGCATCTCTGGTGCGGGTGCTTGTCTGATGGGCCGAAGGGGCCAGAGAGTGGGACACAGCAGAGCAAAGGGGCTCTGGGGTCTCTGTGTCTGAGATGAGCTAAACAAACTTCTGAGAAATAGACTTGAACCTCCTCTAACGGGGCCATTCCAGAGCATCTAAATGCTTTGAAACATCTAGATCGGGTGCTGGCAAGGGATCAAAGTAATTAGACAAACTGTTGTACAAAGCATTTGACCTAGTGATACACCACCATTTTGTCCTACCAGCTTGATTTATGTTCAGGGGCCTTACCTGAAGTTTATCTGCAAGCACTTTCCAAGACCACAGGAACCCATTAGAAAAGGCAAAATATGGTCTAAAACATAATAAGCACCTTTCGCAACTTCTGCTCAATAAAGTGCTTTCAGGAACACTTTACAATAAGTGGGCTCTAATGAACGCTAAATTACAATGGAAGTTCTGTGGAACAGTATATTACACTCGCATTAATATCAAATGAGTTAATTGTGAGAAATGTTATTACAGAAAATACCACAGGAATTAGCAAGGCATTAGGAATTACCACACTGATTATGCCCCGACTGGAGCTCTGCCACCCAGACCTTTGCCTCGAGTCCCCTGCTGCTGCTGCAGGATCAGCTTTCCCCTGTGCCATCAGACCTCACACACCCAGAATTCCCAACCTGGGAAAAAAAAAAGGAAAAAGGAAAAAAAAAAAGGACCTAAAGGCCTAAAATTTTGCAGGAAGAAATACAGCAGCAGGCACAAATGGCAACACCACGGCATATTAACTGCTTGACAGATACCACAAAATTGCTGGTGGGTGTTGTTTTGCCCACTGATATCCTGGAAACCAGAGGAAATGGCAATTAAATGCAAGAGCAGAATTTCATCTGAAAAAATTGTAGACCATGTTATGAGCTTATTGAAGTTGTTAGTGATACTAATGCTAACAGATTTGAAGTATATATTAGTATATCATATGAAGCAGCACAAACACTGCTGTTCTGAGAGATGCTCACCAAAATCATGGCCCCCAAAGGAAGACAAAAGATACAAGCTTTGCCCAAGAAAGCTGACAATTGAAACAGAGGAGTCAAAAACAAGGGAAAGGAAGGCAGTGACAAGATTTTCTGCTACACTTCTTAGGAGCATAAAGAAAGTAGTGGTCAGCAATGAGATGTGGCCAGCAGATGCAGAGCCGGGCAGGGCACTGGGGACCACAGTTCTTGTGAGAGGAAGAAACTCCAGCCTCTGCTGATGCCAGGCTCTGAGGTTCAGGAGCGACTGACACACAAACAGGAATATCACTCATCAGGTGATTGACAGCATCTTGCCTCTCTGAGAGTCAGCATTTCCCAACTGAGTGAAACTACTGAGTTTCTATTGGCTTACTTAACCTCTAATTTGGAAAAGAAAAATACAGGCTGCTACACCACCTTGACATCTTAGCCCTACCTTATGTAACTGTACCAGTAAAAGACAAAAACAGCAACATAGAAATCAACAAAAAAGTCTTTCTGCTGGCAGTTTCTTTGCCACAGAGAGTAGATGATTTCACTGTCTCAGCAAAATAATTCCTTTGCCGTTATGAACTGTTTGTCCACTAGTGAGCTTTACTATTATAATCACCCTCACAAAGTCTTTGTAATGCTGATGCTGACATTTTAAGAATGATCCATCAAGGTCAATCATACCCATAAGGACTGTAAATTGTTTTTTCCCTATTGGAGTCAGCAAGTCATGCTGACTGACTCCATGAAGAGAGTTGGTGGGTAAAGCCAGTCACAAATTTGGGCTGAAGAGACTAGAGGAATTAACCCCCAGGAACAGTTCTAGTGATAGAACTGGTTTTGCCTCCATCTTCCTTCCTTAACTGCTGTTGAGTTTACACAATTCTCTGATTACTGTTGTTACATATTGCCTACACATTGCTTTGTACCTTAGCTGTGGGGCTTGCAAATGCATGGTGATTTTCCAGCACCAAGCTCACTGCGGTGGAAGGATGCTGAGCACCAGAGACACCAGCACAGCAACAGGAGGCTGTTCTCTTGAAACCCAGCACTGTCACCTGATTCACCTCTTCAAATACAGCCTTTTTCTATCTATGCAGATAATGAATTAATGCTGATCACCCTCATTCCCAGGCAGCACAAACAGCAATGTTCTGGCCGCTCTGCAAACCCCTTTACTTGCACATAGCTCGGCTGTGGAGAGCAGAGGGTTGGTCCACACTGTTTTGCCAGGAGGAGGTACCAGAACTTTCCCACACTGCAAGCTGGGGAGGAATAACAAGGACATTTTGCAGCTGTGAGGCTCACAGACCAGCTGCCAGCCACAGCTGGATCCACCTCATGCATACCTGAAGAGGGCAGGGCCATGCACTGGGTGTCCAGCCAGCCAGGCTGCCACATCTTCTTCCAAATAATTTTTTCCTGGAGCTCCTTTACCTACTCCCCTTGAAGGCTCTGTATCCTCCCACACCAGTCCAAGCTCACAGGACTCACAGGGTTTTCCACCCAACAGGTAGGGGTGGGGGACTGAGTACCTCTTCCTACAGCAATGGGTCAACTGTCAAACCTTCTCTTTCCCCACCCTCAGTGGTGTGTTCAAGTGACTCACAGACTTGCCATCATCAGCAAGCTCTCTGTGAAAAAGTCATAATAGTAAAGAATGATGACACTTTAAAAAATGCTGGGAGAATTCACTGTTTCTCAGCCACAAGATATAAACAGCTGCATAATTGTGTATTTACCAGGGTGTTACTCTTCTTTGTTATCTGTATTGCTACAGTGCCTGCAAGCTCCAGACCTGGACCAGGTCCCACAGTGTTAGCTGCTGCATTGACATGGATCAAAGTGATGGTGTTTTTACACTCCACATATTCTTAAATTAGAAATTCTTCCTGGTAACTCAGCCTTCACCTCTCCTTTCCTCGGAGGAGCAGAACAGCCACCCAGCCCAGGTGCAGGGGTTATCACACAGCTACAGCAAACAGCAATCTTTGAGTTCAGCAGTCCAACAAACTGTGGAAAAGATGCAGAAATCAGATCTTTCTCAGCCTCTGTCCAACACTGAGAATTGGTCTTTTGGGAGTTTAGATACCTCCTCACCTTGGCATCTGAAATGCCAAGATATTTATATGGTTTTCCTCTATACCTGTATGTGAAGATGTCATTCTTTATCAAGTTTCACTGAAAACTATCCCAACATCTGTGCAGCAAACAAGGGAAATTAATTACTTCAGAGACATGGGGGAAAACAAAAAGAAATTATATAAATATCAACATTCATTCCAAAAATGTAATATTGAAAACAATTGCCAACTGTAATAGGTAAGCAATGCCAGGAGAAAAAAGTCGGGAGACAAAACACACACTAGAGAAAAAGACAATAATCAATATATTAATATAAAACAATAATACAGCTGGTACAATAAAGTGATACCGTGGGGAGACATGCAGTGCATCATTAGTATTCTGCTCTAATGAAACCCACAACACGCAGTGTACATTAACTAGTGTAAAGTCTTTTCAGCACAGTGAATATTCCACCACTTTACTGGCCCATTTATTTTAACTGAAAGAGAGATGATCCTGTTGCCAAGCCATCAGATGGTAAAAGGGATATATTTGATGGATAATAAAAAAGGGTCTGCCACAGCTTTGCAAAATATATCTCTAATTTAAATGCATGTGGTATACAACACTCACGCCATACCTGCAGAGAAAAATAAAGGTGGGGGTGGGTAAGAGAGCATGCAAGGGTGGAAAGAAGGAGGGGTGAAATACCATTTTAAATAAACAAAAAAAAGTCACAGACATCATTCACATTTTTTTTTTCAACCTGTTCTTGTGATACAGATTGACAGCCCTTTTAATATGAAATAAATCAGCCAGGATAAGGAATGTCTCGGAGAACATACAGATTGAGCGCTGATTGACAGAGCTTCTCTGAAACCCATTCTGTTGGTGCTCGGTTTTTTAGCAGCTAACTTGAAAGGATGTCAGGTGCTTTGAAATGTTTCAAGTGTTTTGAACCCAGCAAACAATCGTAAAATGTGCTTATTGGTGCTCGTGCTGAAGCAGGAGCGCGGCGGGGCTCGCGTGAGGACAATGCTGAGGAAGGCAGGCCAGGAGAAATGAAAGGCAAGCTTTCCTCTTCCATTCAGCCACTGGCCAGCCATGGGGATTTTTGGACTGCTGTCAACATCCGTACCTAGTTAGCGTGATGTTTTAAAGTGAAGATGCTGCATGTTGGAAACTTGCATCACGGCTGGGGAGGGCGCAGCATTGCGTTCCCTCTATAGACTCACAGCTGCTTTAAACCAAGGATTGGCTGGTCGCGTTGCTGATAACAAGACGTGACATTTTTGAAGTTATGTGTCCAGTTTGTACCACTGCTGCTTTCCTGTTAGACTCAGACCAGCATCATGTGGGCGTTGATAATGTTGCCGATATTATGGTTGGCTGTCTCCTCGTATTTCCTGAAATGTCCTATGTCTGTTGTTATCTCGCAAAGCAAATACCAGGACATGTCATAGTCACAACTGAGAGAGAAAAGATGAAAACCAAGCCCAATGGCATTTACAGCCCATTTTAGCAACACTCCTGTGAGAATGGCACTTTGGGCTTGTATGGGTAATTTTTGTCTGAGTGGTTTGGCTTTTTTTAAAAAATGACTTGACATTTTCACTTCCATGCAAGGTGCAAAAGTCATTCAGAAAGGAGATCTTGGGGTTCTCCCTCTTGGAAAATCATCTCAGTGAGGGAGAGCACTCAGTAATGCAGTAAGACTTGGTGAAAGTTGCTGGGTTCAGCTCAGATGCTTCACTTGAATGAGTCAAAGCCCATTCATTCAAAGCTGAGAGTGAAAGGACAAGGAGAGCAGGTCAGCTTGCATGGTCTACTTTTCAGGTACCCCTGACGGATGGATGAGCAATTCTTGTGCCAGGCTCTCACCTCTCAGCATGGCTCCTTCTGCTGTGGCCTTGACTTCTGATATGATCATTACCTCATGCTGGGGGGGACTCTCTCAGCACCCACATCTCTCTGCATCCAGCTGCTCCAAACAGGCAAGTCCCAAGAAGGCAGCTATTCTCCTGGAGTCCCTAATTTGCTCTTTGATAGTTGTCCTTCTAACCTTTGCTGAAGAGAGAAAATTTCCTGTATACTGGAATAAAATCTGTGTTCCCAGCAGTGAGAAGAATGGTCCCATCATTCAGTATGGGAGTAGAGGAAAACATCTTTTAAACTCTTAACTCTTGCTTTTCTTCTAGTCTTTGCCTTCTAGTTCCAAGTTTCCAATGTCCCCCTGATTTGATCTCCTCCCTCACTGGCCCCCTTGCTTCCACCTCTGGCAAGGACACCAGCCCCTCCATTAGTATCCCTTACCCTTCCTGCCAAGATTCCTAACCTGTCCCATGCAATTCTAGGGCTGATCACATCTCCTGGTGTATCAAGACATGCCCAGAAATGCAGTTCTGTCGTTAGCAGACACTGGGTGTCCTGGACAAGAGAGAGATGTGCACACACAGGCTGGCACTAGGGTGACTGGCATGTCTGATGTGTCAAGGATGGGTCAACCTGTTGTGAATGTGCCAAGCTGATGGTCTGTACATGCACAGTAATGGCAAGGTGTCCAAGATGCACCAGCTGCAATGGGCACACCACACAGCATCTTGTCCCCAAAGTATTGGATGGATTGCACAACTTCTGCTCGAGCTGAAACATAATAGTTGTCTGGGTTTTGGTTTCAAGCAGGAACTCCCTTCTGCCCTGTAAAGACATGGTTAGTCACCTGGTATGCAGACTTTATGCAAGATTGCCTCTGTAGAAATGAGATAGGACTATGTACCAAGCAGGCACTACCTGGGTGTAGAGAGAGAGAGTGAGTCCCAGTGCCCTTCTTCCCTCCTCTTTATTTCAGACCTTCATGTCCTTTCCCTGCAAAATTGTGCCTGGATTTGAATGAAAACAAAATTCTAGGGGAAGAATATTTTTACCTATCTCTACAAAGCTAACAATACAGGGCTTGCTGATCAATCTTTCCATTTCTCCTTCTCCAGGGCCATCCAGGCCCCCTTCCAGCATTCACAGGCCTACTGTGGCTGTTAAATCTTACAACAGAGGGCTCTTGGGATTCAGTGGCAATATTATTGCTGTCCTTTATTCCTATAAGCTTGGACTGAAACCTTCACACTACTGTGAGTAAAGGGCAGGAGCCAGACTGTAACTCTGGGAGCCATGTATTGATCCCTGCTTTAACAGGTGTTTCAAAGAAGATATAGTGTGCCCCTGGTCTTCTCCTGGCACAAATCACTCCTTAGCTTTCCCCTTCTTCTCCACAGAAGAGTGCTGGTGGTTCAGGAGGGAGAGCAATACAAAGTCCTCCACCCCCTTTCCAGTCCTCTGAGTGGAAAGGGGGAAGCTGGTGACACTTACCATGCTATTCAAGGGCTCTGGCTGCCTGGCTGTCCCAGGAAGGGGCCCCCACAACACTTTCCTTCCTGTAAAAATGCACAGCAGAGCTTCAGCTTTATGCCGGGAGACCTAAAGTGTGGGAAGGCTTTAGAAATCCCTGCCCATCTCTATGCTGCAGGCATCCATCTGTTTGCACCCTGCGCCTGTGGGCACCCAGCCAATGTGCCACCACCAAAGGGATGTCTCCCCAGCAGGACAGACAGCACCACAGGCACCTTCTGGTGTCTTGTACCTCTTTCCCCTTCTCATATTAGGCAGCTTTTGTCAATATTCCTATTACTGTTTAACCTTTTACCTATTTATGTTAAATCTCCTCTGAGGGGAAGTGAAGCTCATGCACAAGTCAAGCCCATATGGAAACGCCATATGAGTTTCACTCCCTGTACAGCCCATAATAAGACCAATGATCAACAACTGTCTTATTTTACTTGTATATACATGCATGTCACCCCTTTTTGGTGTAACCTTCTCAGCTTCCTCTTACTGTTTGTTTTTTCCTTCCAGTCTCAGCAGTGACCCCTTTTGCTCAGAGCTGCCAGAGCAAGATGTGAATACACCCCCCACCCCCCACCAAAGTCAGTCAGTCATTTTCATGTGGGAGCTGAATGGCACAAGGTCACCCAAATGTCCTCTTGCTCCTTCTCGCCCTCCAAGGGGTAATGGAGCTGCCTGGTCTGGCATACTGGAGACATCGACCCTTGTGGGTCTCAGCTGGGAGGCAGCACTGGGAATCAAAGCTCAGTTCTTCGAGAGCTGGCAGGTTTAAAAGGTAGTCCCCTGGAGTGCTGAGCCACGGTGCTGACGAGCACCAAATCTATCTTAAAGTTGGAAATATGATCCAGTTGGGAACGACTGTGATTTAATGTCATCCAAGTACTACAGGGCACACTTCTTAAAGAAACTGCTGTAAATTATTTGTGGCTAATTCCGTGTGGATGGAGGGCATAATATGCTCACAAGTACAAGAGCCCTGCTTGTATCTAATAATTGTTATATCTTCTCTGAAATTTACTGCCGATGTCTCAATTTTAACAATTTAAATAACAAGCTTAACCAAGCGGAACTAGGCGAAGGCAGGCTGGCTCCCTTGATGAAAGCAGGACAACTCTTATGTCTGAGTACATTTATACTTTGACATGAGCAGTGACACACAAAGATGAAATCTGGTTAAAGCTGCAGCTTTCTCAGCGCTGTGACAGCTTCTTAGCCTAAGCAAAACTGCTTACGAAGTGGGCATAGCTGCTAACTTTACTTAGAAGAATGATAAAGGAGAAGTGACCAAGGGAGGCAGGATTAGGGAAGATGTGCCTCAGGATGCCCGGAGCAGAGGGATGGTTGTGTGCTTTGATGGTGCTGAGGGGCTCGCGCCGCCCTGGATGAGCTCCATGTGTGACCCCAGGGCTCAGGAATGGCTTAAGCCCCAGCACAAATCAGGGAGGTTTGACAAAAGCACGTGTTGCAGATGCTGGAGGGCAACGTTGTGCGTGTTTTAATGCCATAAAACGTAATTGGTGATTAGGGGGACTGGCCTGAGGAAGCTGATGGAGTCATTTAGCGGGGGGGTTATGTACCACTGCAGCAAGGGGAACCTTGGAGAACAAGTTCTTCATTGTCCCTGCAAAGGAATAGCCCATAACAAGAAAAAAACTCCTATCATCAGTTTGTACTTGCAGATTTTCTGAGTTTCTTTGATAAGAAGAGGAAAAGGAGGGACTCTCATTCTCCCTCTGCACACTCTTAATTCAAATTATACAAGAATCAATAAAAGGTTCCTCTACCCACCTACTGCAAATCCCAAAGATTCTGTCTAAGCAGACAGGTAAGTGACACAAATAAATATGCCTGGAGCTCAATGTTATTTATTGTTCACATGCTGAAAATCTTCCCTGAACTATATCAGTGTTTCTTTAAATTAACTATCCCCCTATCTACTTATGGTTTCTTGGCTGGGAGACAGTTAGTCCTTGTCTGCAAAATCATGTTTATACTGAGTCACTTAAACTTATTGTTAGCAGTGGGTGATTCTTGTAGCAAAAATGAGAGAAAAGTAAAGGAGAGTCTGAAGTGAAGGAGAATCAGGTTTTTCCTCCTAGAAACAGTTGCTGTTAAAACCATCTTGAAATACCTCTGGCAGCTGGTCCTACCAGTAAAGCTGTCAAGAGTCCTGTTGCCCCTGTAACTTATGTGGAGTTCTATCAGCTCCCAAAATAAAGTAAGTTATGGAGCAAAATTATTTTATTGCCAGTAAAATTATGTCTATACCAGGAGTTTTACTGGCACAGTTTTTTGAGTTGCTTGGATGATTTTTTTCCATGCCTCTTACCAAAAGTAGCTAAGCTCTGTAGTACAGTCCAAGCCAAAAACATCAATGATGAGAAGGAATACACAGGAGAATAAGGAAAGGCTTAGTGAATGGGAAATGAAATAGATCTGTGATGGGAAACAAAGATATAAGATTAAGTAGAATGGCAGCTATTGTATTATTCATATGATTTATTGTTATAATTATTCATTATTTATTCTGTGCTTGAAGAGTCACAGGCATCAGTCAATCTCCAACCCTTCAAGATGCCAATCCTATCATGAGAACATAGGCTTTCCTTTAGGTCAACCATTTTCAATATATTAGCATGAGTGAAAAATAGTCCATCAGGTACATCAGCTGTCTGGGGAACTTCCCTCTCCTCCTACCACAGCCCTGATGGTGCATTTACTAAACATTTGGTACCCATGAAGTTGCAAAAAGCCATGCAATTACATGTGGCTGATGACAATCTTTGTGTGTGTTCCTTCTCTTCTCCAAAAAGGTACATCTATTTTTCCAGAAACTTTCCCTCACATACACCTAGCTGGGAAACAGCATTAGAGACCCATCCAGAGACAGGATGAAGACCTCTCTGGCTACGTGGTGTTTTCAAGCCTTCTTTATTTTGGTATAGCTTTGGGGCTCCTTCAGTGCAACAGTGTTTTTTGAGCAGAGCGGGGTGCGATGTGGTTAGCATGGTCCCTAATGCAAATCATGACATGAGTCCTTTCTCTGTTATTTGGCCTCTTTCTTCAGCCATAAGTTTTCCTTAGCCCAGCCCTAGCTGTCTAAGCCACCTGTTTTGAGATGCTGATAACTGCAGAGTGAGAAGGAAGAAAATATTTCTCCTTGGGCTTAATGTCATAGTTTATAGAAGTCTTTGGTTTCTATAAAACTTTGTGTTTCTATAAAACACAAACCTAAGTCAGTCTGGTTTCTGAACAGCAACTGTAGAAGATGCATTTATACTGGAATAGGATGGATGGATGGATGGATGGATGGATAGATAGATAGATAGATGGATGATGGAATGAATAATGAATGGCTTCAGGAGCTTGTCATTGCCTCTCACACCACCACTATGAAGAAGAGAAATAACTGCAGTAACAAAGCTTTGCTTTGATCCATAAAAAATACGCTCATTTCATGCATACGAGAACTAATGTAGCCCAGGTTCTTATAGGTTTGTGTCTTGCATTGGTGTCTAAGAAGCCGTAAACTCCAGCCACAGCGTTTCCCACAGTTAAGCATTAGGGTCTGTCATTGTCTCCCGTCTCTTCCCTTCATTTCTCTTCCCTTCACTGGTAGATGGGAACAAAACTCAGGTTGCTTTGTTTTTTCTCTGGGATAAAACCAGTCACCTTTCCTGCCTGGTTAGCACCTTGTTGCTTTAGATGAGCTGCCTTGATAAGGAGTGGGATAGACACCAAAGCCAGCTCAGAGGTGGGGATGGTACAGCATAGCATGGCTGCATGGGCAGGACCAGGACTGATCCATTCTGCAGGAAAAAAACATTACATGCCACCTTGTGTTTCTCCCTTCTCTCTTTGCAAACAGTGTAGCTACCATACTTCAGAGGTAGATGTTCTAAGTTTGACTGGTAGGTTCAAAACAGTTTGTGTGGGACCCAGAATCTGTACAGATAGCATGGAAACTAGTAAAAAGAATATACATCTGAACTTAATGTTACTTTCATCCTGTAGATATGAACATCTTCATATGCATCCTGTGAGACACAACATTGCTCTGCAGGTTAACTTCAATAGAATCCTGTGAAAGTTTTAGGAGACCAAAGTTCTTGCTTTCTTCCTATTTTTTTGTTTCTTTTTTTTTTTAATGAGAGATTCACTGGTGTATAACAAAAGTATTTGTTGTGGTAAATTTAAATGATAGTCACTTGGTAAGCAGACAGCACTGGTTAATGCATATAGTACATTTTTATTTACTTGTTTCTGACAATAGCATTTTTATTTGGGGTAATTTTCTTTTAAGATCCTTCATTTTTATTCTCCTTTTGATCTGAGTTTATGAGTTTCCATCCGTCACAGTAAATTTCAATTTGCTAGGAAACAGCTCTCAATTGTAACAAACAATCAGTCAGATTATTTTGCCTTTAATGTTTCACCTGTGTGAAAATCAAAACTTGGTCTCTTCATTAGACCTTGCTATAATCATGCTCTTCTTCTGGATATTTTCATGTGCTCTCTTGCCCAGGGCTGGAAGGGGAGCCATAGCATGTAGCTGGTAAAATGTGGTGGCTGAGAGCCTCCTGGAGCAAGGAGGGAACATGAGGGCAGAGCCATCCCCAACACCCAGAGCTTCCTGGGGCAAAACCCCACACGCCATGTGGAGCAGCTGATGGGGAGGGACAAGCCATGAGGCAAGGGCTGCCGGTGCCATGTGGACTCCATGGCACATCTTTCCTCCCATGGAGTGCTCTCCAGGCCATCCCATAGAAAGCATGGAAAATGCACCTACTTATCAGCACAGCATGCCCGTTAGGTCTTCTTCATCCTTTAAATTCCCTTAAAGTGTGTTATTGTTCACGGTGCTTACAGACTTAGGGAAGGAGAAACAGGACTTAATGCTTATGCTGGCTTTTCATTTTGTTTTCAAATCACCATACAAATCTCCTGAATTTTCATCTTGTTTAGTTGGACTAGGCTGTGCCCTCAAACTCCTCACAAGTGTGAGTGGAAAATCTGGCCTCATATGAGCTACTTACAAAGCTTTATTGCTCAACTACTTGGGAAATTATAGCTGTTGCTCTTTATTAATATTTTGTGTTATTTAATTAATTTTATTATGTGAGAGCAGCAATAATTTAGACCAAACTATTCTGGAAGGTTACTAAAGTCAAGAGGCCAAATTTCCCTCTCTGTCATGTGGTCTTCAGTTCACAATAATGTTGTGCCAATAAATGCAATAATGGAATAACTCAAAGGAGAACTTGGCATGAGGCGCGGCTGAAATCCTTGTCCCAAAAGCCTACAGCAAAACATTCACTGTCTCTGCAGGAACAAGATTTCAGACAAAAAGCCATCTCTATTGCATGCTAAGGAATAGTTGACCTTGAATCAGAGATGAACCCCAGCCAGATACAAGAAGCAAAAATTGACTGAAAGTTTGGTTAGCAGAGATGATAATTCGGACTATAAACATTTCCCAGACATCAAACAAAATGCAAAAAAACAACACATGCACAACCAAGATAGAACAAAACCAGAAGATAATTATCTTCTAAATCAAACATTCCTCCTGCAGTCATTGCTCCAGAGAGACCAAGGACTAAAAGACCACACCAGAGGTGGGGGTAAGTAACCTTGGTCCAAGCTTGCTTTTGAAAGGTGGCAGTGGGGTTCAGAACTGCAAAACAGAGGGGAAAAATTAAAAAAAAAAAAAAAAAAAAGGAGCTGCTAACAATTTCTAATTTAGCCAACCCCCTTTTTTTCCCTCACTGTTTTGGCACTGATGACTGTTATGTGATCTTTGTCAGTCGACAAAAATAATTCTTTAGAAACACATCAAATACTAAGCACCAGTGTTGTAACTCTACTGACTACTGTGTGTGGCTGTTTGCATGAGGGAGAATTTGACCTACTTAGCCCCACTCTAAATAATTGGAAACAAATTGAATTTATAGTTCTTTTATAGTGTAAATACACACATAAAATTTTGAGATGTTTAGGAAAACTTAATAGCAGAGCTTTGTGTAGCAACTTGCCTGGACAGCACAGAGAGAGACCACGTCTCATGTTCCTACAGAGTTTACAATGAATACAAAGATTCTTTTGTCTTTTCTTGCCTTTGTCTCTGCATCTGATACCAAAGTTTGTTGGTACAATCTTAAAAAGAAAGGGTTGCTTTTCCAATCTGTCAGAATTGCTGTATGAACACATTTTGCGCTGCAACCTTAAAAGTAGTTGAGCTTCGCGCTTTTGTTCTTTCATTATGTGAGACTCACAGTTATTCAGTATTTTATTCTCATTAGAACACTGCTTGTCACATGTTTTCACCAGAAACATTCATCACCAAGGTCAAAGGGTGAATATCGTGATCTATTATGCTTAGAGGAATCTAATGAAAAGGCACATAATTATCCAATTTTAAGAGAAGCATGTAAAAAAAGAAGGGGGGGCACTTGCTATAATTTAAATTGTTTTGTTTCCCTGAAGCAAAATTCAGCACCTGATTGACAGGACATAATGATAATTCTTATTGATATGGTGATGTTAATTGTGTAGAGATATTTAATAAGTCCCATATTCCTGAGGTAAATGCATGCTCTTAACCTGCACCTGAACCTGATTTTTGATGCAGTCTGAGGATGAGGCAAAGATACAGATAACTGAGCACAAGTGGATTTTCAGTCTTGTGTGGCAGAATGGAAATTGGAATCTTCAGAATCTATTAGGAGAACAATTCTGCAGTTGCTCACACTTTTATAAATTATGCTGTATATGATGCTAAGACACAAAGTCGGGAGTTTCAACTGGGGAAAATTACCATGACTTTACTGCATCTTCAGGAGTAGGCTTTATATTTTTCTTTTTTTTTCCCAAAAGAGGGTAGAAAGCAGTTTACATTTTAATAGAGACATACTTAAATAAAATGAAAAACATTCTGTCACTTAACCCACTGACTGGCTTGTCCTCTAAAATGTGGGACAAATAGCAGAAACAACAGACACAAAAATATGTGAGGCAGAAAGCTACAAACACCACAGACATTTAAATGAATTTACATTCAGATTTCCAGCTTGGTGATAGTCACCAGCTGTAACAAGAAAAGGGCAGAAACAGTGAAAAGATATCAAAGTGTCTGAGAAAAGGAGTGGTTTCAGAAAGAAACAGGTTATATTTCTGGATTTCCCCTGAGGACATGTGCTTTGACATTGACTAAGTTCTTCAACCTCTCTGTGTACCTTAATTCTTCTGTCTTTGCAATGGAGATAATGATTCTCTCTCTCTTTTTTTTTTTTTCTCCTTCTTTTTTTCCCCTGCATTGGAAAACCCGCAATTTGAATAATGTCTTGGGATTGATCCATTTGGGGCTTGATAGCCCCAAGATGCTGAGCGCTTCAAACGCACATCCATATTTCAACACACGCCCGAAGCTCACTGGGACCATCCGTGCATTAAGAACTAAGCACATGCTTACATGCTCTGCTGGAAGGTGCCCTCAACATGCTGGGGGGGATGGGGTGGGGGTGGCAGCTTCAGTTCATCCTGAGGAATATGTCAGAGGTCTCCCTGTGTCAAGCAAACTGAAATTACAGAATTACAGAAACTGCTGTCCTTTGCTGGTAAGGCTCTTCTTTCCGGAGCCAAACCATGACACCTCAGGCACTCAGAGAGGGGGATGCTACTTCTCACTTTATGCTGCCCACCCAGGAGAATCTGTAGATGGTTTAACAACGTACTGAAGTGCCAAGCAAGGCCACAACCTCCTTTTTTTTCTGGGACCTGAGAAACTCAACCTTGCGTGTGCTTACAATATTGGAGTGCCTACAGAGCTGGTCATGGTGTCTGAGCAGAGGACCAGCTCCAAAGGACCTGGCTCTGATACCTACCCCAACACTGATAGCGTAGTACCCTTAAACAGTCCAGTTCACTGACTGGGGCTGTGCTTTGCACTGTCACTCCATCAAAGGCAGAGAAGGGGGGTGTAGATGACAGCTATCCAAAAGAGCTGAAGGGCAGGAGACCTCCCAGCACAGCTCTCTGCTGGCTGCCCCTACTGTAAACTAGTGTGTGTGCTGCCCTACGCGTGTTTATTTCTCTCAGGAGGAGGAGGAGGTGGGTCAGGAAGCCTGGAGCTGAATCCTGGCCACCCACGGAACAAAGGCAGGGTTGTCCTCCTGAAATCCAGGACAGAAGCAAAATTACTTCCTCCAGAGAAAGGTGGAAACAAGGGAGAGCCTGTGGCTTGGAGGGGAGCCACAGGGTTATAATGCCTCCCTGGGGTGCTCTGGCTTTGGTGCAGTGTGTGTCCTGTGCTGGGGCACTGCCTGAGCACAAACCCAAACCCATGAGGGGGGCAAGTCCTTACCCTTCAGGCTCAGCCGCAGGCTTTTTTGCAGTTTCTGCAGTGTGGAAATTGATCCAGTTGACATCTTTAACTCACAAAGACAATTTAGGACCCAGACGGTTCCCCTATGATACCAGAAGTAATGTAAGAGAAATTAATGAAACAACCAGGGGCAAACCCAAAATGAGGCAAGCAACTCCAGAAGTTATATATATGCAACCTGAACATAGGAGGGAGGAGAGGAGATAAAGAGAGTTTAACACTGAGTCAAACACCCATAAAATAAACCCCATATCACATTTCTAAACATTAATAACACTTTAAATAAGCTGCTATAAAAATGCCAAAAATAATATATTAACTTTGAAAATAGCATTTACAGCACTTACACATAAAACTGAAATGCACTTGTGGTCCACTGTGTAGTTTGCTCATTAGATGAGCAGCCAAGGATCAATAACTCTGTAGGACAACTGCTAAGAATGGCTTAGATGAGATAATTTCAGCTTCTATTTTACAAATGTGGGCAACTGCTTTTTTAAGTAATTTGGAGATATCACACCTAACAGCCTTCCAGCTTTGGTCTGGTTTTCATCTTATGTTACAAACATGCAGGCAAGAAATTATTATGTTCTAAACATGCATCTTGCAGTCAAATATTTCCTTGTTAAGTGAAGCTATTGCCAAAAGATGCTGGCAGTCTAGTCTAAAAGGCAGTCTCTGGATAACAGGACAAAGAGTGGACATTTTGAAACAGAAAAACATACTTAACTGAGTGCCACAAAGATCAGCCAAATAACTGCACTTCTGAACTGATTTTCACTGAGAAATCACAGAGTCATAGAATCATTTATTTTGGAAAAGACCCTCAAGATCATCAAGTTCGAGTATTAAAATTAAAGAAGAGTACAAAGTATATTTTTCTCATAATGAGCTAGTCTTTATTACATTCTCCCTTCAGAAAAAAAAAATTTAAAAAGCTATTTTGGCCACCGAATCATCAAACCATGGATCATGAACTGCACTATGAATAATGTCATGTATGCTCTGACTGGGAAAAAGTAATGCTAAAAGTCTCTATTTAACCTTCATTTTTTTGCACTGATTGTTTAGCGGACTCATGCTTCTTTCCATCAGAACTGGCATGTCCATCTAAACAGCCCTTCAGATCAAATCTGTAGAACATTGGGCATTTTTCTACCTGCTCAGCATATCCAGAAAGAAGTTACATATATAACGAAGGCACAAGAGAGATTGATCTGTAAGGAAAACTAATCAAATAAATTGGGCTTGATCTTGAACTGATGAACTGTAAGTAACATATTGAAGCCAGTAGGATTTTACTGTTTTAGATCCATTGTAAGTGAATAAAGGCCTTTTATTATCTGACTTGAAGGTAAATGGGAGGAAGTTACTATAATGGCCTATTATGTCATAGAGGGAAAGAGACCAGCTAGAGACTAGAATTTAGCAGTTTGCAGGGTGTAAATCTAGAAACAATATTCTTAAAGGTATGGTAGAGAGTGTCCTTGAAATCCAGCTACTCAGGCAATGCTGATATAACTGATAGCTGATAGGGCCTAAGGATGCACCCATCCTTTTGTGGCCTGCCTATTGAAGTTTTCTTTCCGTGAAAACAAGTGTGGAAGCAGAAGAGAAGTCACTATGCAGCTTGTTCCCATGTATGTATGAAATACATCCAGAATCAGGAACTTGGATATGCTCCTGGATCCAGAAATATGGACATAGTCCTGATTACCACCTGAAAAGGGAATCCAGATACTGAAGATGCAAGAGGATCCCCTGGAGCCCAGCAACAAAGCCTGACAGCTTTAGGAAGGACACTTTGTGACAATGCTCTTCTCTGATCGTGCATCTGCTGGGATCTCCTGGAAGAACTGGAGTTTCTGACTTAGCCTGGCCCCACAGATATTACCGGGTCTGCATATGATTCACTCACTACTAAACAAGAAATCAAAAATTCAGAATCCAACTTCTCATTTTCTTATCTTGTGTAATCAGCATGAAGTGGCCCTAAAATTCATGGATGAGGTCAGTGGAGAATTTCCACTATGCAGAAACAGTGTCACACAGGTAGTGGAAGTGGTACAACAGCTTCCTGCATCAGCTTTGCCTGTAGTTCCATGAAGATGAAGGAGAAGGCCCATGAAGATGGGTTCAGGAGAAAGAGGTGGACAGAAATAAGGCATAACACAACTGCATTATGCTCTACAATCCTTTTTTCTTGGTAGAGGTCCAGCTGTTATCAATTAACTCTGAGCTGGAGCACTCTACTGTGCTGTGCTGAGTTTAACAGAGTTAAGGGTCTGCACCATACAAGACTTGTTCGTCCCTGACAGCAACTCATTTTTGGCTATGAAAGGGTGTCAACTTCAAGGCTGGAGAGGAAGCCTTCATCAGATGCAACATGACGTAACTAGGTAAAACAGTAGAAACAATGGCTGGCCCTGCAGTTGTGTGAGGTGTTCAGGTCCCTGCCCTGTCACAAGCTTCTTGTGCAACCTGGAGAAAGCCAGCTGCCCCTGCTGTCCCCAGTGCTCCTTCCACAAAACTGGGGCAGCAATCCTTTCCCTTTTAAATGGATGAAAATGATCATACAGCCGCAGAGACATCTTCTACTGGATAGTCAGATTGACAGAAGGATTTCTTCAGGTGCAAAGTTTTCCCAAAGGAGTTATGGTGGAAGTCCCATCATTTGAACTGTTTCCAGGCAGAATGATCATGGCCTAGGAGAATCCTGTCTCAACAGGCTCTTACAAGCAGGTTGAAAATTAAACTTCCACACCTCGTAGACCATCCTTCTATGCCAAGAGAACAGATCAGATAACTTTGATTTATGAGATGCAAATCCTGAGAGTTGCTGGACATGTCTAACAAAATGATGGGCAACACCCACCCAGAAATGCTTCTGGGCTAAGAAAATTATACAACTCAAAAGTCAAGTAAGAGAGCAAGGAAAGGCAGATAACTCCAGAACTGACTAGTCTTAAAAATCATGTACTGAATTCCCAACCCCAGCCAATGTCCTCTAAATCATATTTCACTTTAGGAATCCCTTTGCTCCCAGGATTAGTTTAGTCACCTCACATGTCACAGACCAAATCTGTAGGGAACAACTACCAAAATAATTGTTTTGACCAGGTGTCATAGACTGTGAGCTTTTATCACAGTAGCCTGTGTACTTCTGGCATAATAGGAGATTAAGACTCACTTGAGAAAGAAATAGCTTGTCACTCCATCGATCAGAAGGTCACACAAGAGACCAGCGTTGCCATCATCTTGGAACAGGGGCGAGTTTGAGGAGGGACAAGGAAATTACTGCAGCTATTGAAGAGACATAGATCACTTCCCTACTCACACCTGGCCACCTACTTTGACCATTGAGTTAAGGCAGAAAACAGCATGACAGATTGAGGATATGTCTATGTCAAACTGTAAACTCCATTTTGTTCTAGAAACGTGTTTTGTGTCAATGCCTCTATATAGTGCTGTGACCTTCATTGTGGAATGTCACCCCATGTTGAACTGCAAACTCATTTGTAGATTACAACATACATTTTACTGCAGAAGCAACATGTTGTCAGCCATGAAATTCTCTTTCCTATGGGAACAAATGTATTTTGCTGGATTTTGTCTTTGGATACCTCTCCCAACCACACCCAAGGAGGAGAGTGATGGTAAAGCCCAGAAGGAGGATATGACAAAATAAAGCAGAGCTCAAATGCCATCAAGCTGGAAGAAAACTCAATGAATCTTGTGTTCATGATTGTCTCAAGATCAGACTGGAGGAGAGCTGTGCTCAGGATTTGTGCTCTTTCTGGAGTGATTTGTTAACAGTGAAGTGTTTGAGACTATGAACACCTTTCCTTCCTGATCCACTGTTCCTGGAATGCTGCTAGAGCTTCTATGCAGGTAGAGCCTAGGGAAAGGGGTTTAAGCAGCTGAGGAATTGGGAAAGCAGTGGGATTAATTTAGAGGTGCAAAAACCATGCTGATGGGTATGCCTGCACTCAGAAGATCACACCCATAAGACCCAGAACTAGGGAAAAACACCAGTTCTAGAGATGTATCTAGAAGATTTAGAGGAAAAGATTACAATATACTTCCCAGGAGGGTAACGAAGGAATTTGCAGAAAAATTCCTGGAAAGAAATAGCATAGTCATGGAAATTTCCTTCCTTAATTTTAAAGGCCCACATATCAAATTAAAGATGGTAAAATCTAGACCTTTATTTGGTCTCTCTTTCTGGACAGTCATGTCTATGTAAGGCAGAGGCTGAAGGGAGGCATTCAGTGACCATGTCAGAGAGCTCTGTGTGTCTTCTTGTCAGATGCCCCATGAGAGAGAAATGCCTTTCATTACCAGTCTAGTCCACAGAAAAAGTGGAATAAGATAGAGAGTGGAACATAAACAGATAAACTCACCACAAGTCTGGGTATATAGTTTTTGGAAAAATTTCTCAGGTGTCTGTGCCCAAGCTTGTGGTGTCTCCAGAAATGTGATGAAACAGGAAGATTTTTTTTTAAGTCCACAGTCATATATCCAAACTAACACTGCCTAACTAGTAAACAAGATGTGAGGTAGGACAAATACTTACTGTCAGATGTAATACAGTGAAACAAATCAGGTTTTATCCTCCTTCATTTGATTATTTTCCCATCGTATTGTTTATCCTTGTAGACCGTGGAGTTTAGGACTCTGAGGTGAGACGTGCTCTTGGTGATATTTTCTAGAATAGAAGAAATGGTTTTGAGTCTATCTAGGCAATTTGAGGGCTTCACTTCTCCCGTTTTCACCCAAGGGCATGTTGGTACCTAATTCATCCAGAAGAGACAGTGAAGCATGACGCATGGCTCCTGTTGTAAGGACACTTAGGGTCAACTAAAAGGGGTGGAGGGACATAGGCTGAACAAAAGCAAGAGAAACCAAAAGAAGTCACTGGAGCAAAACAGTCATAACTGCGCTGAACTTCTCAGTTGTACATGACAGCAGACACTCATTTCAGCTATTTTTAGGTCAAAATACCAAATTGCAATACTACATGTGGAACAACACATGTACTATGTTTCTCAATGCAGAAGAAACATATGGCACCTATATGAACATTGTGTATGGAGAGGGTGTATGGAGAGGCACTTTTCTTCATGCGAATTGACACAGAATGTCATGTTTGACAGCGAATGTACATCTGTAACAATGCTGACACACTCCTGGGGTTGCAGAAACACTTATGTTCCTTCTAAATGGGTTATAGAAAATAATGTAGCAGACTGAAGTTCCAAACCTAATCGAGCACCTGAAAATATGTTGAGCCTAATTTATGTATTTTTTAAAAAAATAATTAAATAGACATAGGATGTATTACAAACAAGACAATGCACACTGAAGCTTTTTTTAGCCCACATTTTTACAATCTGCTGAGCGTACAGTATTTCTAGACATGCAGCTCTTACCTCTGTAATACTAAGGTACACTGGGAGCAGCATAATGACAAACTGTGAATGTACAAGACAGAAAAGAAAAAAAAATCCTTTTCCCTCTTAGCATATTTGCTGAAGAGCTGAACCTCACTGGACTGGATCCAGCCCTCACTGAAGGGAATGAAACAGAACAAACAGCGCAGCCAGCTGGACTGCTTGTCCCAAACTGGGCAAGATTCTGCAGCCTGAGGATGGACCCACAGGGGCAGGACACTCTCTACAGCCAGGGAGCTGCAACTAGAGGGCATACAGTGCTCTTTGTAGTATGTGCACTTAATGCTGCTTCTGAACATATTCCCCATTGCCTCTGGAAGAACCAGTCTTTTATGGCCTTAAATTATATACCTCATCCACTTCTATATATATATAGTATATACTATATCCAATAGTAAAGTAGTGCTTAGTCCTTGGTTTCTTTAAATGAAAAACTTCTTTACCAAAGAAAGGAAAAAAACCATAGATTTCTCCTTAAAGAATCCCAAGAATGCGTCATAAATAATTACAAAGTCAGGGCACGGATTTTAACTTTGCTCGGATTTTAACTTTGCTTGTTTTCCTACTGCTTTCTGCAGGAAGGGTGAAGTGTCAATCTTTACTTTGGCTATCTGTGAGTATTAAATATTAATTATAAAATGGTCAAATCCTTCATGTTATTCAAACTAGGCTTGCAGACACTTTGCCCTGCAAAGGCTACATTCAGCCCTGCTCCTCTGTGCAAAAATGCTGATTTATATAACTGAGGATTTGGCCCCGAACGCATTGCTGATGTGGCTGCATCTGCCTTGTGTTTCCCCAGCCATCGCCGAGAGGTGCAACAAGGAGTTATTAGGGTTTTTAAGCCTGATCCTCTCACTCCAGGAAAACTGTTGAACCAGGAGCACGGATGACGGACATCTGCAGAACAGGGTGGCCAGCCAGTTATGGGTGATGGCTTATGGCAACCCCGGTGGTGCCCCGGAGAGGCCAGGCTGCTCTGCCCAGCTCCCAGAAGGTGCTCGGGCGCTGCTTCCTTGGAGCGCGGCTTTAGCAGTCGTCTAACACAATACATCTCAAGGAGCATTTATGCTGTGTTCACTGCGCATTCAACTGTGGCCACTTCAAAGGTTTAGCCAAGTATTTTATGGCCATAGTAAAGGGTTCTTATTGATTTAAATTGCAAGCCTGGCTCCCGTCAGCTTCACTTGAGGGCAAAAATGCAATAAAATATCCCACAGCAGAGAGACAGACGTATCGCATTGAAAATCTTAAGAGATCCTTTTTACTATAATCACCTCCAACGGCGTGCTGTTTTTCTTTCTTTTTTTTTCTTTTAAGGACAAGGTTATCTTAGAGATTTGTCCATTTCTACAGATTTGGGAGGGGCTGCCTTTCAAATCAATCTGCCAGCAGGTCCATCCAGTGGTGGGCATGAGCTGAACCCCGTGGGGTTTGGGGTTTTTCCCGATTTGTCAGACACCTGCGTAACATTGCCGGGATGACACTGATGTATTGGCACATGTTAGCATGGAGTTGTAGGCTTTGGTCATGAAATCATTTGCATATGCAGCAAGCAAACCCCAGGCGACTCGGAGGGATGCAGGGAACCCATCCCTGCACCCCCAATAATCTGATGCCCCCATTGGGGGACATGTCACCATCCTGGGAAACCTTGCTCTGCATTGGGAATGTCCTTCCACCCCAGCACGGTTTTGAGAAAGACGTTGTCAATTTGGGGCATCGTTTATTGTCTTCTCATCGTGGCGATGCTCTAACGCAGCCACAAAGGAGGTCTCCTCACTGGGGTGGTGTGAAAAAACAGGCAATACTTTCTTGTGTACTTCACAGGCAGTTTCTTTATAATAATTTACCTGAAATGCACCCGAGGTGAAGATAACCTCCGGACACATCCGGAAAATAGCAAATGACTGTTACGTATCTGACATTTGAAATAACATGTTTCTGGAGGGTTGACATTACAAGAGTCATTTCACTTCAAAATGTTATTCCTAATGTAATTTTTTCAAATTCATAAGAGGCGCTTGCTAGGATTCAGCGCAGCACCAGAGTCACTCGAAAGACAGAGGTCAAATTCATTTCATTTCTTTTATGTTTTCCTCTCCCCGCTAGATGAAACAAATGATTGAGCCGGGGACGCTTGGCAGGTCGGTGGCTGTGCGCAGCGGCGCCGTCGCAAGATCGATTTTCCCCGTCCGGGGGGCGCGGGCGGCATGGCTGACATCTGTCGCGGTTGTCATGGCAGCCCGCCGCGCGGCCGGGGTCAGGCCTGACAGGGAGGGCCTCCCCGCCTCCGCCCGCCGCGCTTCAAGGTTAACAGCCAATGGACCAAAGAAATAGGCAATTATAGTGCAGTCAATTCTGGTTAGGGAAATACCCGAGAAGTAAATATATCTGATCAGCGGATGAAAATGAAGCGGGCCAGAGCTGTGTGATGGGGGGCGGCAGTGCCCTCAGGGCATGGGGCTGTGCCCTCCCAGGCCCGGCGGCTGCCATTGCCCACTGCTGGCTCTGCTTCAGGGGCGGAAGGCATGGAGGACAGCTTCCCTCTTTTGCCCAGAGATGGTCCCCAGCTGCTGAGGGACACCCACCCAGAGGCAGCCACCAGTGGCTTGGTGAGCAGCCATCACCATCGGGGGAAACTGCCTGCCTCCCACGTGCGCACCTAGGAACCCACTGCTTCATTAAATTATACCTCCATATAACCATATAACTGTATATCTATACATGTCATCTCGTTGATACCTTGTCTGCAGATGGGCTTGTTATAGAATAAAAAAAGGGCAGAGGTGAGGGTAGGGTACCAACTGAGCAGGAGTGGACACCACCAAACCAAGCCACCCACCAGCTCCCCGACACTGGCCTCCAGGGCCCTGTAAGAAGAGTGTCAAAGCTCAGCATCATCAATACCTCACAGCCTGCCTCAGTTATGTCTTCCCATCTTCTCCCAAGAGAAGGGTAAACACAGAAGGCCATCCTGGAGCAGCTGTGGTGCAGATGGGGGAGGAGGAGGCAAGCAGCTGGGTCCCTGGGCTGGTGAGGTCCCTGAGCCTCTGAGTCAGCTGTAACATTTGAGGAAAACAGCAAAACACTCCTCCACCACAGAGCAGCAGGCACCAGGAGGCTGTACACAGACCCATCTGAGGATGCCTGGGCATGAGGAGTCCTTACAGTATGTCTGACCTGTCTCTGCTCCTCAGCGATTTTGGAGGTGAGGCTCTTTGTTCTTGACCTCCTGTCCCTCAAGCGATGGAAGCCCCAGTGAACTCTGGAGACCCCCAGGCTCCTGCACTGCCTTCCTGCTGCTGGTACTGAGGATGGACCGAGGAGGGTGGGAGAGAGACCACCCTGGGGACATCAGAAGAAGGCTGGGGCTATTTTCACCCATTGCCTCTGCATGACCTGTCATAACAGACAGGCTGGAAACAGTTTCCTCCATCTCTTGGTGCTGGTGGGAAGGAGGAAAATCCCCCTGGCCTCAGTGCTCTGGCTGAAATGCACACACTGGTTCCCGGACCTCGGGGCACAAGTGTGCCCAAAACAGAGCCCCTTGTCAATCACCCCCAGCTCCCAGAGGGATCAGGGCAGCAGAATGGGGGCTTGTTTGTCCCGGCAGCTGCAGCTCCTCCAGAAAGAGGCTATCCGACTCAATGAAAACATTCAGTTTTCAGTTTTAATGACCGCAGAAAATAAATCCCTCAAGATCCTAAGTTTGTTGCAAATGATGGATCAAAAGCAAATACTGGCATTTCCTTCTGAAGAAATTTTCCCAGCGTCTCGGCATGGTAACAATCTTTGTCCCTACACTTCTGCCTTTAATCCAGAGCTACAACTGGAACAAGATGAAAACTTTCTGCTTCCAAGAAGACAGGGAACTAGAGCTAACACACAAAAATTTCACAATCAGCCCCAGTTCTGAATTGTGTCTGCGACTCAGGTTGATTCATCATTTCTTTCTGCCTATGTCTGTCTCCTACTTGATCATCTACAGCTCTCCTGTGTTCCCCCAGCTGTGCTCAGCCACATGTGGACTTGTGGTGGGTCAGGACAGGGACTCGAGAGGCAGCCCCACTCCTCCAGCCTCAGCCACCAGTGCTCTGCTGTAACGGTGTGTACACAGCACCAGAAGGCTTCTTGCTGGCATTTATGAGACCCAACTCCTACTCTCTTTGGTATCACTTTTCAGATTTTTCTTGCACACAAAATAAACATTTTTGTGGATCTCGTGTTTCTAAAGAAATTAAAGATTGGTGAGATAAGCTTTACTCTTTTTTTTTTTCTTTCTTTTTTTTTTTCCTGAGAAGCTTTTCTTCAGGTTCACCCTAAGCAGTCTTTTCTACCAAAAAAAGCTTGCATAAAACTAAATGCTGTTCACCAGACTTGTTATTGATGATAAAGGGAAGTACCAAAACCTGAAGATTTTTTTCTTTTAGTTATTAGTGTCTCAGCTGTCATCCTGGTCTGAGATTCTGTTGATCTCCTGTTGCCCTGTTAGCTTTCTGTCAATCTCCTCAGCATATTGCTCGGGTACCAAATTATTTGACATTGCCCCTCACATGCCCTCTGGACTCATTACATGGCTATTAATGTCTCTATGTTACCGTCTCCATCTGCTAAGGAATTACTTTCAAAGTATACTGTGTTTTCCCTAAGATCTCCCTCTGGTACGCTAAAAAAGAAATATTTATTCCTAAGAAGGTCACCACCTCTATTTAGTCACCTGTTGAATGGATTCAAGATGCTTTGATTGCAAGCTTTCTGGGGCAAGGCTTGTCTTTATGTCACTCGTAGATACTCAGCGGCTGCTAAAATGATCTTGTGCTTCGGAGGGAGTCTTCATCTATTACAGCAGCAGAAATAATAAACACAAAAAAAATATGCTTCCAAGATCTGGGGTCAGAGTGATGCCATTTTTCCCCATTTTGGTCACATTTGTTGTCCCACAAAAAATGATTCATGAAGTCATTTAATTTCTCAATCCTTTATGTGATCAACGCAGCGAAATTTATAATGCCCATATACTCTGCGGAAGGCACCAGCATGTTGCAGCATTTTAACCTTTTAAATATTCTGTATTTCAGCTGGCTAGCCATCCTACCCCTTCTGCACAGTTCACTGCAGCTGTAAATAGTGGAAGGAAAAGAACAGACAGCCAATCAAATTACAAAAAGCTGAAAAGGTCAAAACTGCACAATTTACTACTACCTTTTCCAAAATACATGAGGCTTTAAGATCCCATTATTTTCTCTTGAAACACTTAATTAAAAGAAGCAAAAATTGTATAACAGGAATATGTTGGTGGAAAAATTAGTAAGGCAGTCCTTGTATAAGATGTGTCACCAGTTTAACTGTTTCTTTACAGTCTTAATGTCAACTACTCCTAGTCTTCCTCTGTTACTAAGAGCTGGTCCTGCAGCTGGCTTCCTTGATTTTCTGTAGAGCCTCCCAGCAACTGGCCAGCCCTCAGCCCTCCACTCTTCCTCTGCTTTTGCTCTGTTCTTACAAGAAATTCAGTGAATAAAATGTGATTTTTCTTCAGGGACATAAATTTTGCAAATGTACAAAGTTCACTGCACACCTTCTACTGTACCGTAGACTGGAAAAGACCAATACATAGGAAATGAAGCTGTCTTGAGACACGGCACCCCTAGACAACGCCACAATCTGCATTCACTTGAAAAATATGCAAGGAGCTCTCTTTTGGACTGTGAAGACGACACTGGAAAACATCCCTTCCTCCCTCCCTCCCTCCACATTTGCAAGACCACCGTCCATATTGTGAGACAGTTTTCTCTTTTTCCTGGCGGGATCAATGTCTGTAGCGTTGCACCCGCCTCCCCATCCTCCTCCTCCCCCCAAGCTGTCCTTCTGTCCATTGTAAATAATTTAAACAATTCCTGCTGTAGACAGAAAGCAGCGTCACCCCTCTCTCCTCCTTGCAGCCCGGAGAAATAGCTCAAGGATGACAGACTGCCACAGCTCTGTCGCCCCCAGGTGTGGGCTGCTGTCCTGGGACTGCAGAATTTCAGTCAGGAGAGTCATTTTTGCTCTGTGTAGCTTATTCAGCCATTTCAACACACGGAAAAGAGACTTCTGCTACTTTGCCATTTCAGCTGACTGTTCTTTTCTGTGGAAACGTTGGCAAATAATCGTTAGGATGTATTTGTTCTGAGACTTCTCACTTTTTTCTTTCTGTTGAAATCACATTTATGTCATTTTATGAATTTTCGCTTGGATATCTTTGACAGTAACTTAAAGCAAAAGCAGCAGAAAATGAACCGAAGATAGACACTTTATTTTTTATGCCACATGAGAAGCAGGGAAAACCAGACAAAAATAAATGTAAAATGTGGAAAGGAAATAACCACTCTTCTGTTTTTCCACATCTATTTAATGGAAAAGTAAGTTTAAAGAGTATAAGAATAGTTTTTCTTCTGACAGATCCTAGGTATATTTTCCTGTTAAGGAAATAATAAAAGCACGTGAGAGTTTACTCATTTGGCCTTTTTAATTTTTTTTAAAAAATAAGTAACTTTGAAAAAGGGATCCTTACCTTTGTTTTTGTGTCTGGCCTCTGCTAGAGGAGCTCTGGCTGGGATCATGCCCTTGTAGCACTACAGCTTTGCACCAGAGTGAGAAACCATCCCAGTGCCAGCGTGGCTCAGTGGGCACCTCCTGCCTTCATTCAGGGCTTAGTGGTGGCCCCAAACCCATAACCGGGAAGGATAGAACTGTACTAGGGCTCGGATGGAGGGACATCTGCTCAAATCAAGCTGGCTGAAGCATTGTCCAGCAACCTGACTGTTTCGCTGAGAGGGACCAAAGCTGGTGCTGGCCCTGCATCTCATTCGTGTGGTCACAAGACAGATGTCAGTCACGGAGCACAGATGCCAGGGAAGAGGCAGAGATGTGTAACCTCCTACCCATGCCCAGGGCAGAAGGGACCACAGCCTGCACCAGGCTGGTGGGCAGGGATTTTTCCTGAGCTTATCTTCAGGTCATGCACCGTGTGAGGTAACAAGTGGAATAGTGTCATTAATAGAAAGATACCATTTACAGATTTCTTCACATACAAACATGCCATCTTTCTGTTCGCCGGGCTCAAACAGTTGAAGAGGCAGTGCTCAGATATTCTGTTTTGTTAGAAAAATATCTTAGACTGAATTTAACATGCCCAGTCATGGAAAAACGGCCCCAACTCCTGGTAAATCATTCTAATGATCAGTTACTCTTTATGTAAACACTTCAGTGTTTACATGATGAAAGGGAGCTTTTGTCATTGACTTTAACTTGTACCCATTTCCTCCTACTTCCTACTTCACTTTGTGTTTTCCGCTTCCTCATCTCGCTTTACTCTCAGCTATTGTTTGTCACCCTCTTTCCCCTCAGCTTTGCTTCCTACCCAACTTCTATTGTTTCTGTCTTCTCAGCCTTTTTCCCTTCCACTCCTTCTCCATTTCCTCTTACAACATCCTCCTTCTTCTGAATCTATCTGTTCTGCAGCATTTCACTGTGGCTGAATACAACCGTGGCTCAAAGCTCTCTGTGATTTAGTCACCAGCAATCTGTCCCTTAACCATAATGAACCCCTGTTGCTAACAAAATTCCATCATATAAGAAGTATTTCCTGTATGGAAATTACATTTTTGGAAGAGAAGGGCATTTCTCGTGGCAACACGTTCCCCCCGGTCTCCTGACACCCCATTCTTTGCAAAGCCCAAAATTGCATTTACTTCAGTATAAGAGAATGTCAAACAGGACCTTCTGGGGAGGGAAGAAGTAGTGCAAACAACTGATAATCAAGATAAATCAAGCCATGACGTAGAACATAAGCACTATGCTCCATTCAATTCAGTGAGGGAGCTCAACTTGTTCAGCACTGTAGGTTATTTTCCATTTGTAATTAGAGCAACAAAGAAACAGCCTTTCCCTGTTCTGCTCCATCAGCACAGCCCCAGCAAACATCCTCATTTTCAATAACTCTTCCCCTTTATCTCACTCTGCCTGATGCCTAATAAGCTGATTGCTATTTACTTTGGACCAACAGCTAATCTGTTAATGATTGATTTTAAATTTTTACAGCCATTTGTCTTTGGCAGGACTTGAGAGTGTGAGCAGCAGTCTTTCCTACCTGATGAATTGGCTTTTCTTTAAAAAAAATAAGATTTAAGTCAAAAGTCTTCACTGTTATGTTTTGCTGACAAACAGCTGACACACAGTAAGCAAAGCTTAGGAAAAAGGGTAAATCTTTATTCATTCATCAGCCTTTGAAACCACTAGCAAATAATATAAGTGGACATTTTGTTAATAGTTGTAGAGAGGTAAAGACCTACTTATGAAGTAAAACATAATTGTACTATAAATTCACAGGGTTTAAAATTCTTAATTAATATAATTGATGCTCATAACAAGGACTAGGTAGGGAATAAGAACTAATACAGCTACTGTCCTCCAAAATGATCTAAATTGTATACCATATGATATATGTATTACCATGATATATACCCAAAAAGTGAATTTCATTTCCCATTAAAGGACTGCCAAATAGACAGTAGTTATTTTAATTGGTACAACACAGCAGTGCAGTGCAATTTAATCGTTGATTCTAAAAATGGAAAGGTGAATAATAACAGCTTAGCCTGTATATTCTGAAAAGAATAGGAAAAATTCTATACCAGGAAGCTATGCATATTTATAAATGTTGTTTCTTCAATGAGCCACTTAGGGATAGGCCTTGCAAGGAAATAAATCATGCTTAGCTTGCCTATAGTGTGTCTCACCCATAGATCTCAAAGCACTGTACAAAACCAGGCAAGTTGTGTCATTATTGTTTTAGAAAGGGGAGAAGCCAAATACCAAAAAGCTGATTTCCCTAACATCCAGAAGGATCCAGATCCAGAGTTGAGTCCAGGACTCACACTGGAAAATAATCTCAATCCAAGAAACCAGTGATGCCACGTTGTGCTAAACCAAACTGACAGCAAGTTCTAACAATAAATGCCTTTTAATCAGTCAGTGACTGTTCTCTCTATATACGTGTCAATATTTAAAGCTGTGCATGTGTATATGTGTATGAATGTATGCATCCAGGACTTGATTATATACTGAGGGATAATCTGACAGAAACAAGGAGGCAACCTCACAGGTGGTGCAGATGTTCCATCCCCTCACTCTCAATGAAACAGAAGGAGGAGGAGGAGGTTGTCTAATCTGAGAGGCTTGAGTTAGGGAAACCTGAGAACTACTCCCAAGTAGCCCCAAAATCATGCTAGTGCACATGGAAATTGTGACCCACCATTTCCAGGTACATATTTTGCATAACTCGGCCAGGACTGATGAGCTGTAACCAAACGTAAATTCTCTATGTACATCCCAAAACTCCCAGTTCCAAACTGAGTCATCCAAAGCTCAGTATCTTCTAAAAATTTTTGAAGCTGTGGCTACCTTAAAATGCAAAGCGGCACTTTCTCAAAGCAAATGAACACCAGTGTGACTAATGCACTATTTTGGCAATACCATCACAGGGTAACGACCATCACTACGGAGGTTTTGTGTTCCACTGGCTGGCTGCATAATTGCAAAGCACCAAAAACGAAGCACTGAACTGTTTGAAGGATGGAAGCTCTAATCTCATTAATATTTTAGATGCCAGAAGACATGGAAGCTCCATCTGCCGTCAGCAATATCGCGGGGAGAATCAAGGCGACTTGGGAACAGGACTCGTGGGCCTCCAAAATGGTCTATTGACCTTCTGGTGAAGCAGATACCGTGTGACAGAGATTGCCTATCTCAGCAGACAGGATGGAAACAGGAGAAAGTGTTAAATATAACCAGGTAGACAGTGATGAATTGACATGCTGAAAAATCGAACGCTTCAGTAATCAGCCTAAGGATCTGATATCAACAACATTTTTCAGTTTTGTCCGAATTCATTGAAAGGTGTAGTTTAGCAAGCTCACTTCTCGTTGGTAAGACCTTTCATCTTTATGCAGGTTTTCTGATTGGATTCTGAGACGTCATCACTGTGGGGCTCTGTGTCATTGTTGTTCTTTGCATAGAAAACAGAGAAAACATTTGCATGAGAGCCAAGTGGCCTGAACAAACCCAGAATTGGAGAAATGGCTTGACTTGCAACATTCATTAAAAAGCATTACCTTTCCCTACTTCCAGCGAGAAGTTAGGGCCAAATTCAGTCCCAACATTTACATAACTGGTTGTGCGATGCCTCCAAGCCATTTCCAAAACATACCTGTGGTCCTGACATCAAGTAAAATGAGAAAGGAGAAATCTTCAGCCTTTGTTGCAGGTTGGAGGTGACATTTAATTGAGGCACACTTCACAGTGGTGACCCAAGAGAGGATTTTGGCAGACTGATGGTGGCCTGGAGAAGGTGGTCTCCATAGAGGTAGCTTCACGTGTTATTTGCCTGGTTTGAGAGGAGGTGACATTCAGGGCCCTCTCACCAGGCTGGAGCTGAATTCAACCCCCACAGCTCTGAGTTCTTCCCCCGGATGAAAGCTGTTTACTGAAAACTTGAAACAATGAAATACGGCAGGTATATTTAGCACTATGAAGCTTTTGTAACTATAATTCTAATTACAGAAGCCTAATGAATGTCTTTATGGCTTCATTAAATCTTTGGGATATTTATATTATCCAAAGAAATAATCTCCGTCCATTAAGAGTGCATAAATCCTGAAGCAGAACTTTAAAAATTGCTATGGATATGCTTATTTCATTGCAAAACACATATAGAGAATTTAAAGAAATCCATTAATAGGATTATATACCTTTCTTCTAAAATATATTTTGAACATAATATTTTATTACAGAGGTCTTTGACTGCTAGCAAAAAAATGCAGGAGAGGACCTTCTAAAGTAATTACTCAGATGGTCAAATGGACAAAAATTATTCTGTTAATGTTTGAAAGATCTTTCATAAGGGAAAAGTTTAGTGTAGTTTTCATCTGTATAAAGGAGCCAGGTTCCCTTCATCTCAAAATTTAATGCTAGGGATACAAATGTCAAAATCTGGAAGTTTTAAAAAAAAATTTCAGGGTATATTTATCTCAGGCATATGCACAGGAATTAAAGGTTCTTAGAACTGCTATAAATTGCACATGCAAAGCACCAATTGTGCAACAAGATGTGCGTTTTTCATGGGATTGATTCTGTTACCCAGGGGACTGATGCCACCAGAGATACCCTTGGGCAGCTGTGTTAGCCTTCAGCTGCCACCCCAGATGGGCAGACACAGAACTCCCCCAGGTTCTGTGTCACCCAAGTCAGCCTGAACAGACCCCTACAGTGGCCAAGGACATCTCCAATGGATTGAGACAACCATGTGTTGATAACTGAGTTTCATCCCGCCCATCTTCATATACACTTCATGCAGCTTTATCCAAGAAGGTGTCATATAACTCAGCCCCTGGGAGCTCTCTTCTCCAGACACACACTGAAAAGTGGGTCTCACCATCTGAGAAAAATCTTCTGAAGTACAGATGGATTTCTTGTATTCTGTCCTCAGACCCCAACCATGTCCCTTTCTTCTTCTCCACTTCTGAGGAAAAATGAGCCTCAGATCCTTCCCTGACCTGGCCCTCTTGGATCCATTTAGATCCTGATGGCCAAGCTGAAGTCAACAAAGAACTTTCCTTTTCCTTTTTCCCTTCATTTCTCCATCTATTTCCCACTTGGAATTTCCATTCCTGTTGTATATCAGGAATGTGGCCATACTCTTTAACCAGGGCCAGGGCTCTAATTTGCGGCATGATTTTGAGCACAGTAATCACTGTCATTGGCTAGGTTTCTCAAGAAGGGGAGATAATATAATTCTTTCTCCTCCTGCCTGGGCTGCATTGGATCCATGTTAGGTTTTACACTATTACATCATTTCCCATTAATATTGCGAAAAAAACACCATTATTCTCCCCAAGTTGACTGAAGTGTGCAGTATGGCTAGGAACATTCTCAGCAGGAAACAGTCAGTGGCTGTCCCTGGTGTATCCCACCGCTACTGATGAGGACAGATTCAGTGGTGCTACTGAAAGCATACCAGCATCCCTGCAGGGACCCATTTCAGAAAACTGGAGATTTGCTGTAAAGTTATATATATGTGTGTGTGTGTATTCATAGACGTCTTACTAAGAATAAATCCTCTGGATTATGGCAGAAGGCTAAGGCCATGGCAGATCGATGTGGAGAGCAAGTAGGTGCCAGGGATGTCCCCATTTACTTCATATTGGTTCATGCTGCAGATCAGTCATGGAGTATCGAATTAATTTTGGAGAAAAACAAACCAGAAGATAAGCTCCAGGAGTACACCTGATAGACTCCAGCTGCAAATTGGTGTCCAGTCCTGGAGGTCAGGCTAGAGTTCATCTAAAGTAGAACCCTGAAGAGCATAAAGCATGTGTGTCGGGTCCTCAGCACTGACTGTTTTATCCCACACATCCACTCCTATTGGGCAGCACTACTTGCTCAATTATACATAACACAGATAACTACCCATGGCTTAAAATTTTAAAAAATCAGATGCCTGGAAGAAAATAAAAATTTAGAGCTATGTCTTCCTGCTACCGACACACTTAATCTTTCCTAAAAGTATCAGGTACCAGTGGTTGCATTTTTACCCCATCCCCACTGAACTTAATAATAGACACTCCTTGGATTTTAGTCATAGAATCATAGAATCATCTGGGCCGGAAGGGACCTCCCAGAGTTCCTCTAGTCCAACCTCCCCACAGTCAGCAGACACACTCCCAACTAGACCAGGTTGCCCAGGGCCTCGTCGAGCCTCACCTTGAATGTCCCCAGGGATGGGGCTTCAACCACCTCCCTGTTCCAGTGCTCCACCACCCTCATTGTAAAGAACTAATTCCTAATCTCCAATCTAAATCTGCTCCCCTCCAGTTTAAACCCATTGCCCCTCGTCCTGTCACTGCAGGTTTTTGTAAACAGGCTCTCCCCAGCCTTCCTGTAGCCCCCTCAGGTACTGGAAGGCCGCTCTTAGGTCTCCCTGAAGCCTCCTCTTCTCCAGACTGAACAACCCCAGCTCCCTCAGCCTGTCCTCATAGCAGAGGTGTTCCAACCCCCTGGTCATTTTTGTGGCCCTTCTCTGGACCAACTCCATCAGGTCCATGTCTTTCCTATATTGAGGGCTTCAGTTGTCTTTGGTATGATTATTAGTACATTTCTATATACACTAGGAACTGGCAAAACTGGCTCATAACAAGGCATGTAAGAAGCTTATTCTGGTTAGCTTATAAAAACAATTATACAAACACTTTTGGAGTGATAAATACTCTGGGCAGTGTAGTTCTTGTCTCCTTATCTCTTCAAAACTTGGCTAGATGTCTTTCTGGAGGATGTGTTTTAACCAACTAAGACTTACACTTTAGGATATTTCCTTTCCTTTTACCAGTGGTGAAACACAGAAAAGCTTTGCTGAGAGTCTGTTTTTTCATCTGTTTAGGTTTTTTTTTTTTTCTTTTTGGCATTTCAATTTCATGGTGCACATGTTGATGAGGGAGGAGGTAAGGAGCGAAAAGGGACGTTGGCTAAAAATGGAGGTAGGATTTATAGAAGGAAAGTTCCCGAGCAGCAAAAGTCTTCAAAATTAACAAGATTGCTGAATTTACAGTACATATAAGAACAGAGCATGCTAAGGAAGTTTGCACTAGTAATAAACAAACGCACAGTTTTTCTCACCTAGAATCAGATTTGTGATTTCTCACTAAATGGAACAAGGCCATCACCCCAGTATTTAGGATCCCCGAAGGCCAGATGAGATGGACTGCTTAAGCAGGAGGATGGAGGTGGATTTTTGAAGCAGCTGAAGACAATCTTTGTGGAGAGCATTTTTAAGAAAGTATTCACATTTTGGAAGAGTAGCCAGTTTTCTGTACTCTTCTTTATTCCCAGTGCTGCTTTAGGAAGTGTCCCCTTTACTTCTGCCTTCTGCAAACTATGTTGAGTGCCAGCCTGAAGCCCAAAACTGGGCACCCCGTACCCCAATTTCCTGCTGTGGCTGTTCTGCGCTGCCCAAGCAGGAGCTACTGGGATTGTGACTACCTTCCCACTGAATACCAGCTGTCAGTTGACTTTCTGTGACCAAGAGAGGAGCTGGTTGAACAACTACTTACATTTATTTTTATGTTTTGTATTTCTTGAAATGAATTGTTAATGTAGTGAATATCTATCTGCCATAATTTTTGTTTCTCAAAATCTCCACACTTGTATTCAAAAAATGTCAGACCTTTGTGGAGTGTGAGCTTCTAGGAATGGGGGAAGTGGAATAGCTCACTCTGGAAAATCAGCTAGTAAAATCCTGGGGATGGGAAACTCTTGCCTCGTGCATTAAGAAATATGGCAATTTATCAGACATTCCTGATACTTTTGAACATAATTAAAATAGTGGTATGCATGCTATAAATACAGTGATATCTTCCAATAAAACAGCAAACTTCATGAATTTTGTCATTCCAGGAATATAAACAGGAAAAGCTATTTTGGATTTAAAAGTTCACAAATATCAGTGATAATCTCTGGAACTTTCTCCGTTTTCTTTGGGTGTCAGTAGCATGCATTTTACCTCTGAAAATAAAAGATTAGACTTTGCCTTTTATCAAGGTAAAATTACACAGAAGATGGAAATATTTAATATCCTTAATATGCACCTTTTCTCTTGACTGTCAGGAGTCAAGGAATTTAAACATTTCAGAAAATAGTATATTATAATGGAAATTTTTATAATGAACCTCAGTGGACCTGAGAAGCCAATATATCGCAACTTTAAGCAGCCTTTACACCAAAGGATCCAGTTGTCAATGTGTAATGTATTCATTTAAATCGTAATCACAGTCAAAGTCTTTCTCTCCTTTTCAATTAAATGTGTTCAGAGTATTATTAGTTTCTTCTGAGAGAGCTCTGTGGAGGTAGATGGGACTCCAATTTTAATTGTATATTTAAAATTTTATATTTTCTTTTTCAATCATCTTCTGGAATCTTCAGTATCACCTTTATTTATTAAAAAAAATCAAGCTCTCAAACATATTTTCCAACTTTAAAGACAAATCTACCCTACAAATGATAAAAATTATCCGGCCCACTCTAAGTGCATTAACAGGGACAAGTGCTCTGCACTTAGCAATTGCTGTTCCAGTGCAACTTCCCATTGGTCCTCCCCTTACGGGAAAAGTGGAGAAAGAAGTGTGAATGACCATAGTCTGAAAAAAAGATGGATTTGCAGACATACAGCTAATTCCCTTTGGCAGTGGTTGCCTTAGGCTCAGCTTCAGAAATTTACTATAGAGATCTCTAGTGACTTCAGGCAGGGTTGTGGCCAGGCCCACCGAAACATTAAATAGCTTAATCAAAGACTTAGGGGTTCAGATGGATAGATATCCAGTGAATGTTTGTTTGAAGATCCTTCAGGTCTTATTACTCAGGACAAACATCAGTTATGCTTAGTTCTCCTTATTCTTCCATAAAACACCCTCATGACATTCTGTGTAAATGGTGCATCGACCTGTTCGCTCCAATTCCAGATGCATTTGTTGATGCTTGTAATCCTGACCTGTGTCAACTGCATCCCATTTAGTTTTATACTGCACCCCCTGCAATTTCATCTTACTATAGAAATCAGTTTAACTCTTACTGAAACTCAAAGGAATATGCAGAGAGATCATATAAACCAGAAATAATGTTCCCCTGGGACATAAAAAGTGGGTTTCATACAATTTGGTAAAGGCACTCCTCCTGTACAACTGACATTGTGCTCGTGTTTCTTTCTGCAGAAACAGCACGCACTGTATCTCTGGCAGCTGCCCTGTTCCAGACTTGCTCCTTTTCCATTTTCTCCTCATGCTCCCATCACATGCCTAAGGTTTGTCCTGGCCTTTTTCTATCAGTCGTCTGTGTCTTTCCTTCTTCTGGAAAAGAAACAACTCCTAGACTTAAAATACAAACCCAACTCAGAAATCTCCTTTGAAATATCTGCTTTAGTAGGTTCAAGAGGGAAATTCCCAACATGAGGTGTGGCTTTAGACATCAGACTCATTTCACCTGCATGGCTTGAAGTTCTGCTGTTTGGATGGGGTCAGGCAGGACCATCCATGTGGAGCAGATAAATAACCATGGCCCTAAGACAACCTTTTTCTATCTTCAATCTATTGCGTTTTTCTTTGACTCTGCCTCTCTCAGAGCTGCATTTGCAACCTGATTTTTTGTCATCTTAACTTTCCCTCTGTCCTGGCAATTATAAAGCTTGAGTAGCCAAAGGTGAAAGTGGTGACCCAGGACACTGCAAGTAGCAGACAATTTCTGGAGGATAAACACTTCCGAATACCCTCTTCTTACCTCTCTCTGAAGGTATTCCAGTCTTCATCTTCTGCATGGTCCTCACGGATATGGCACAAGGACCACAGAGTCTTATCTTCAGCTAAACCATTGCTGTTGAAGTTGAGGCACATTAGAAAAGACTGTTTTGATCCCAGCTGCACTGTGGTCACAGGTTTACCAAATCATTTAAGCTTGTTACATCCCAATTTCTCCATCTGTTCAAGGGGAGGTTTACAACTGTTGGAGAGGCATTTTTTGAGATATAGGTCACAGAATAAATAGTTTGGGTCTTCATTCCCCCCTCCTATCCTGCTCTGCACTAGGGAGAGCTTTGCTCTTTTGCATAGGAAGTCCATCTGTATCTAGAATGACTCTTCCTCAGTTTGAACCTTGGTACTGTCGATGACAGTGAAAAAAAATTGGTGTGAGAGTCCTGCTGATTTGTGAAAACTCTGTATGGAGAAAGATATATGCATATAAAATGTATAAAAGTGGACTTTCCCACAGTTTTTTATATGAACCTCTATGTGCATGTACAGACACAAAGAGAAACCACCCAGACTACAGAGCTGAAGACGTTCCTCAATTGATATGAAGGATGAGAACATTGTCCATGTTTCTCTAGCACCCAAAAAGGTCAATATGACTTAAGTGGGACAGTTTTGGCTCTTCCATTAGGAACCAAAACAACTCCGGTCTCTGTGGATCTGCACAAGACACTGTCATTATCCCCGGATCATTGACACGATAGACCAAAACAGCTCCAGTCTATCGTGTCAATGTGCACTTAGGGAGTCCTTACTCCATGGATCATTGGCATATGATGCTGTAAAATCTCTGTAGGAGATGTTATGGTGTAGCGAGTCAATGCACACTTAGGGACTCCTCCATTTGTGAATCATTTACAGTGCATCGTGCCAATTTACACTCAGGGAGCCTTTAATCTGCAGGTTGGTGCATTTAGAGAAGCCCTGTATACTGGAAATACTTGTAGGCTAACTGTTGTAGTGTAAACATAAAGTTCACTTTCTTAAATCTATTTCAGTTTGCTCAAAAGGCGTTCCTGAAGGCATATGAATTCCAGTGGCACAACGATGTACCATGCCATGAAAATTTGTGGCTTGCTGGGGTTCTAGGGAATCTTTCAAAATCCCATTGTAAGAACAAAGGCCAAAAAAAAAAGCTTCTGCTGAAACCTGTGTGGTTTTGACCCTCCTGTAAGTTTTTAAAAAATGCTTGAACCAGTCTTTTTAACATGCTGCTTACAAAATAAATTAATCCCAAGGGCCTTCTGTGCTAAAGGATCATTGATCATTTTCATAAGAGCACAGAAAGTATCCTTTTCTGCAAATAATGAATGAGTTGCTGATCCAAAACGGAGACTATTGAGGCAGCCAAAGGTTTACCAGGGTTATGAATTTTTTTAAGTGGCCTTCAGTTTCGCAACACACATTTGACAACCTGCAGATGCCCGGCTACCTAGTGACATCTGCCCATCAGGCCTCAAAGCTGCCATTTTCTCCTGCAGGGTTGTAACCACAAGTGGGTCCAGCTACCAAAAGCAGAGAAAAGACAGCCCTCTTTTTAACTATCCATCCCCCAAGTCTTCATCCTGGTATAAATCACTGTCATTCCATTGACTTCAGTGGGTTTATGCCAATTAACACCAGCTGACAGCCTAGCCCCATATTTAGTAAAAGCTAGTTTCCAAGGCTAATGGGGTTGATTCAGACCTTTTGCTTACCAGGCAGCTTTGCCACAGGGATTATTTTATATTTTTTTTTTACTTCTTTCCCCCCAAAATGGACTTAAAAATTAACAAAGGCCAGCTCTGAGAGCCTCATTTTTTATGATCTGCTGGTTTCTCTGATGAGGACAAGTTCCGTGTGCGATGCCCTTTGCCAACACCCCCTTGGCACTGGTACCCAGGACCACTTGGCCACTGCCTCCCTCCCAGCGGGATGCAGGGTTTGCACCATGCTCTGCTGTTCCTCGCCACGCAAAACATGGAGTGTGCAATCTTCATCTCCACCTTTACACAGAAAATCCACCTAAATCGGATGGTCGCCGCGACCGTGCAGGACACTTGCCACTCATTAGCAGTCAGCCCGTGACAGCCGGTGCGTGCAGGCGATGCGGGGGCTGGCGGGGCAGCCGCAGCTGCCTCTTCCCTGACTTGGAAACAAAAGAGCTTGACAGGGGCAAGAGTGCAAGCGCAGCCGGAGCCGGGGAGCCAGCGAAGCAGTAATCCAGGGAGTCAGTAGATCAGCTGTGGGGATGGTGGCGGGGGGGGGAAGAAGAGAGGGGGGGAAACGGGAGGGATGGAGGGTGCTGGCGGCGAGGATAGGGAGGTGGGGGGAGAGCTGGCAGGTCTATTTGAATATCAGGCTCTGCCACACTCGGGGCTCCGCTGACAACTTCATTACCTCCACGTATAAAAATGACTGCAGGGTAATGCAAATGGCTTTCCCGTCGCACACTCGCCTGCGCTCTGCGTGCCGGCTGCAAGGCCGAGGAGACCTGGCGATGGAGCCCGGAGGCAGACGAGCTTTTGTCCAATTTAATAGGATGTCTCTTCAAGGCATAATCCTCCCCTCCCACTCCCCATGCATTATGGAGTCCGGTGACCTGGTTCTTCAAGCAGGAGGAGGAAAGTGTTGAGGGGGGGGGGGCTCTCTCCGGCTTGACCTCATCTGTCAATCACAGGAGAAAGAAAGCGGAGGGGGGGAGAAGGAGGGAGGGATGCCTATCTATCTATAAGAAATTTCTAATGAATGTTAAGCAAATTTCCTACAGCCTGACACGGTGATCTAATTAATATTATAGAAATGTCGACGGAATATCATTCCGCAGATAGGATTTATCACCTTGAACTGCTGCATAACTGATGGTGAAGGAATGGGCACCCCCGTTCCCCCTGATGCTGATTAAATTAGACATAAGCATCAATATGTTACTTATTGGAGACTAGAATTTCATGCTATTACTCTTCAGTTAATCAGAGAACTGTATCTTTTTTTAAAAGATATCAGACTTCCAGTTCTGCTTGTCTGATAAAACAGATGAAGGGTTTTACACGACGCTCACTTTGTCGGGGAAAAATCCAGAAAGAAATCCTACCTAAGGCAGGCTGAAAGGTCCTGCAACGACCTTGGGACAGCTCATCCTGAATGCACCCAACCCAAAATTTGGGGTGGCGTTGATTCAGGTGAAAGGAGCAGCAACACAATATTATTGCCCCTTTATTAAGCATAAAAATCTGGTGAGGAGGAGTCATTTGCCCAAGATGCTTGGAGACAAGTCTCTTGCTGCTGCTGTACAAGATGTACCCAAGCATTATTCCCTGGAGCAAAGGAACCTGAGGGCACCTGAGAGCACGGGGCTGTGGCTCGGGTCTGAACCAGCCACATCCCACTGCGTTCTGAAGTCCCAAAACCTAGAAACAGAACGTGAGCGTTAGGCTCATCTTGTACGGAGCTTCACCCTAATTATTCATTCTTAGGGGACTCTTTTGTGCGAGTAGCAAATTCCTATTTCCACAGTAGTACGTAACACCTCGAGTTGGATGTTTTTTTCCTAGACTTCCCTTTGTTCAGCCTTTATCATCCTTCCTCAAAGGATGTGCACAGAAAACAGTTCCTCTCGGAGAAGCTTTGTTCAATGCTGAATGATCAGGGCGCCTCAGCACTGGAACAACACCAACCATCATACCAGTGGTTGAAATAACTGACTTTTCCTTTATGTGTTTAATGCCTAGCAGGAATGATTATACAAACAAAAAGAAAAAAAAAAAGGGTGGGTGGGTGTGGGGATGTGTGCGTTGGGTCTCATTATATTTTGCAAGGATGTGGTATGAAAGAAGTTAGCTGTTCAGGAATGTGTAACTAGGTAAGATGGGGTGAATCTAAGCACAGGAAAATTGTGACAGAATATCAGGAAACATTTCCTCACAGTGAGGCCTTCAGTTGTGTAATGGTCACCCCAGGGAAGTGATAGAAGTCTTGGCACTTGAGTAATTTAAAATTAGAGTGAGTAAAGCACAGGGGAATATCCTGTTGGGAGCAATCCTGTATTGATAGTTGAATAGGCAGAGTCACCTAATTGGTCTTTTCAGGCAGAAGTGGGAGTCTGTGATGACTGATCTGTCCCTTAGGCATTAGGTTGCAGAATGACCATTTTGCATCACTAAATGCCTGTTCCCGATTTTCTGGTTGGGCAGTTTAATGCATTTCTAAGCTTGACTAGCAGAGACGAATATTGTTGCATCCTATATGGGGCATAAAAACGTTAAGGCTTGAGAGAAGCTCTTACGGCAGATAAGAGGATTTGTGATTCTGATCCAAAACCTTGTGATTAAAATCTACCAGTGTGATGCAAAATTTAATGAAAGGCTGTCAGCATCCTTTTTGCTCGGGGTTCGATTTCACAATCCTTTTCATTTTGCACTGCTCCCAGCAGCAGCAACCCTCCTGCCTCCCGCCGCCGGCAACTTCTGCCTTCCCCTCTTCTCCCTGGTGCCAGCACTAGCGACCGTGGGGCTGCATGGTCAGCTAGATCTCTACAAATGAAAAGTTACCTGGTGACACCCCCCCAAGGTCTAGTGCTCAGCCAAATCGGCTCTCAAAGCAGCTGCCCGCTGAGCTGCGTGGATGCTGAGGCCAGCAGAAGCGAGGGATACAGATATGCAGCTTCAGGCTGGGGGCTTTCAGTGACAGCCCAGACTTAGGTCAGCTTCTGCTGAACAGCAAATCCAGTCCTCCTTATTTTAATGCCTTCTGAAAATAAGGCACAGCCAGCATAAGCACTTTGCTGTGGTCATGCAGTCAGTCTCCAAGAGCTGGAGCTTTGTTAGGGTCATCGTGTGTGATGACCTCCCCTCTAAGCTCCCCAGTGGAAGTTGGACCCAGCGCAGATACATAGCGTGGGACTCAGCTCATCTCATTTAGCAGCCTAAAAGTTAGGCTTCCAGCCTGAGCTTTCGGCAGCCCAAGAAGACAACGGGTGTCTCTGGAGGGTGATTCACCTCCTGTATCTTAGACTTAGCCTCCAGCACCAGTTTCAGGCTGGGATGAATCTCAATGGCTGTGGAGGGAGCCCAGATGACTAATTCAGACTGGATATCCAATTTTCAACAGCTACAGTGAGCTGGGGTGAATGCCTATCCTTGGATATAGAGAATTAGTCCATGAAGTGCTCATGCTAATGATAAGCTTCAAAATGATACTGAAATATTGTTTTAAATATACGTTTAGCAATCAAGTCTTCTTTCGGAGAGGGAGCTCTGAAAAATACCTTTTGGGATCAAGCAATGTTCTTTGTGGTCCCACAATGACAGTTTTCTGTCTCAAACAGGTGTTTCATCTCTCTCCCACATTTTTCTCAGACACCCCCAGAGGCACAAACTCACAGAGTAATTTTGTTTTGTTTTTTATTAACTAGAACCAGCTTTTCCTTAATCTGCAAAAAGCAGAAACAACTTGAAGGCAAGCTAAGGGTGAGAAGACTGGCGTGGGCCATACCTTCTCTGTTAAAGCCAATTCTTTTGGCTCGTATACTCCTCACTCCAGCCACAGCCACGTGGGGTCCTCACTCAGGTCACCTCGCTCAGGTCACAATCAAGGTTTGTGATTGTGTGGACCAAATACTTAGAGAAATACTTAGATGCACCTCTGCACTCAAAATGGTACAATGACTGTCACACCACAAACGTGGACCTCTAAGTGTTGAGCTTTTCTGCTCTATAGACGTTACAGGAAGAGATATGTTACGTGAAGACCGTGGCTACGTCACCTGCCCTCGTGCAGGAGATGGCACAGAACACAAGCAAACGCACACTGTGTCACCCCCAGTTTTGCACGGTCTGTGTCCTGCCCCCCAGACAAATGTACGGCCACATTTGCTCTTGTATGTAATTCATTCATTCATCATCTTCAATCCTAAAATACCAGTCGATAAATACAGTGTGGTTCTTCCCATCTAAATCCACAGGAACTCCTGTGTCCCAAGGAAAGCCAGACACGGGGTATAACATCTAAACTACCTAAAGCTGCAGGAAGCCTCCACTTTGACAGCTGTCTGTTTGCAGCCTGGTGATGAAGTGCCCCTTCCCAGCACAACTTAAAGACTGCTCTTACTACACATTTAAAGCAGAGATGAGGAAAAGGTGTAGCGATTTCCAAACATTCCTAAAGGATGAAACACAGCGAGAGGAATGGAAACTTCCCTTTCCAGCAACTGCTCTAACCTACACTAATGAGTAGACTGTTAGGGATTTTCTTCACTTAGCATTTCTCATTATTAATAAATTTTGCACTGACAACTATAAAGTGAACACTTTGGATTTATGCACCTAACCTAATTACATATGCTGCATGTACGCATTTCATTATTTACTTGACAGATTCATTCCTTGATACCATAAATAATTAAAGAAGGATCAAATATTAACAATCAGATACATGTTAATTCTCCTCAAATCTGGGGAAACAAACACATTTTATTTTCTGTTCAATAAAAATAGAACAAAATGCTTTCATTAGAAGGGTTTAAAAAATAGGTAAAGTTCTTAAGTGTCATTTTTATTTTGCATAGAGTGAAAATTAAAGTGTCCATCTGCTCTCCAGTGCCTTTACAGGAATGTATGTAGCAATTTTAATAAGCATAAAAGGTTAGTAATTCCTTTTTGACAGTTTCTAAATGAAACATTTTGGTTTACTGTTTGTCAGGCAATCTCAGAGGGAGGTGACTTCAAATGCAAAGTCTGATCCTGACCCCATGAATGTCAGCAACAAATTTGTACCGACTTCAGGTGCGACAGCACCCTTCCCATTCTTTCCTATACATTACACTCCTATACATTTTCTTCCAACCTAAAAACCCACCCAGCACCATCAGCTGAGCGAGGGCCTGATCCTGCTCACTGGTGAGCTCTGGCAGTGCCCAGGGGTAGCCAAGAGCCCTGCAGCACCTCCAGGGGTTAGCCCTGCTGTGAGTAAAAGGTGAAATTCAGCTTCTGCCCCTTTTCTGCCCCTTCTGTCCTCTCTGCCAGCATCCTACCCTGGCTTCCGTGGGGTTTCCCGTAGATGCTGTTGCACAGCAGGACCCAGGCAAGGGAAGGCTCCCTGCCCAGGTCCCTGTGGCCCCTCCAGTGCTGGCGGTGGCCAGGGGGCAAGGGCCAGCCCCGGGAGCCACTCAAGGCCTCCCGAGTTAGGTCTGTTCTCAGAAGAGGTACTGCTTAAGCTTTGAGTTATAATTAAATCTTCAGGCGAATTATTTGTGACGGAAAGCTGCTCCCAGTCACAAACCCGTACGAACTGCCTTGCCTGCTGTGCAATTTAAATTGATGTTTAAATATTTTTATACACATTATTCAATATCTCCATTTGATCAAAAATATTCTCCAATTTGAACAAATTTACTTTTGGATATCACATCCCACAATTTTATCATTTTAAAGGTGTTAAAAATTCATAGATTGCCACATTATTCATCATGCAAGATTAATGCCAGCCTGACAGGTTTTGCAAAGATCTGGGGTTTTTTTTCTAAGTGCATATACCATATCTGTATGAAATGTACCTTGGTTGTTGAATATTGATTATTCACATCTCCTTTCTTATTTCTGATGCTAAAGAGAGAATATTAGGGCGTGATTGTCAGGGTTAGTGTCTCTCTGACCTACACATGTACTATTAATAATTTATGAGTTGATTTGAAATAGATCTCTGTGAAATGAGCTGGCAATAAGCAGGGCTGTCTAAGATGACAAAGATTCAGAACGGGCCAACTCATGTACATCAGCTTCTCGGTTTCAAACTGAAAACAAAATGATCTCAATGTGCTTTATGCAGTAGTTAAGGATTTCTTATTTGAATACACCAAGCAATATCACTGTTCCATATTAAAAATTGTGTCTGGATAATGCAATTGGTATATTTGTTGAACTTTCTAAAGTATTACACTTATTCAACTATGTAAATATATATATATGTATATATATATATATATATACATATGATGCATGAATGAGCAATAAAAGGCATGGCAATCTGTTGGTCGATGAGCATCCACTTACAAGTATAGGGTCAACTCGCGGACTCCTAATTCCATTTGAGAGTTGTCTCCCTGAACCCAAAGAAGATAAAAATAACAAAGGTCAAGTTGTGCAAAGGCAGCTGCTGGATTGGCTTGAGGATGCCTAACATCTACTGGGAGCTCCTCCACAATTAGTGTTATGTACTCTTTGCTTTAAAAGCTGTCTTCCCTTGCATTTCACTTCTTCATTTAGAAAGTAGCTCTATTTCACTGAATTTCACTGAATTTTTTGGAGTTGGAAGGGATCGTAGATCTCATCTAGTCCAACTCCCCCACTGAAGCAGGATTGCCCAGAGCTAGAGCAAGTCACTCA